>CAKNWT010330732.1:0-10332 GCA_932066315.1 Andricus coriarius | reverse complement strand
GTAAGGCGCTGGCTTGTTAGGCGTTGGCTCGTAAGGCGCTGGCTTGTAAGGCGTTGGCTCGTAAGGCGCTGGCTTGTAAGGCGTTGGCTCGTAAGACGTTAAATCATTACCATATGGCTTGTAATATTCGGCTAGAGTACCTGTAACAGTTTTTATAAACATGTCACGTGAGGAGATGGTAAGAGAACGTAGTGTAAAATTTGTATCAATGTTTTTTGATAATGACTGTCATACGACTGACGTGGTAGTCATCTGCTTGGGCAGTGATTGGTAATATCGTATGACGCGAAATTTTAAATATGGTTCGGTCCCAGCTTCAGTGCCATATAGTGTCATTATTTTTGCCCAACAATATTGATAGAAAAGACTATTTTTCTAACCGGCATTAAAAGAGTAATAAATCGTCAAAGAAGAAAGTAGCCGACACAAACCCACTCAATCTTATTTTCAGTAATAAATATTACAATGTTGGTTTTTTCACCTAAAGATATTCAAAGAAAAAACCGTAGCTTTTCTTTTGATAAAAAAGAAGAATAAATACACCCTTGATTCAACAAATTTAAAATTAGTTTTATATTTCCATTTTTGACAATTGAGCATTCAAGACTATAATTATAAATTAAAATTATCGAAATTCCAAAGATGATTAATATGATAAATAAGCATCATATCATTTAATATCAAGTGGACTTTAATATGTCCGGAGAGATTTTTTCCCTGAAAAATGTGATTTGCGTCAAAAAGAAATCACTTCCTAATTCGACACGTTGATACATATTAATTTAAACTTGATGCGTGAAGAATTAATTAATTTCAGACTTGATTTAAGAAGTGAAGCATTCTTAAATTAGCATTTTTATAAGTCGTTAAAAATTAATATTTTTCAAATTGCGCACTATGCATACATGTAATAATAAACTGTAACACCGGATCGAAAAATTCGCTACTTGATTAATCGTAGATTAGTAAATATAATTCTAAAGTGCATTTCCTGGTCACTAAAAATAGTTAATTACTATACTACTTAAGATACGCGTTTTGTTTTTGTTTAGCACATAAAAAACTATTAAAAATTTTATTTTATATTACTAATCAAATAAATTCAGCTAGAGAAAAATCAATCTTCCTGGGTTGAGTTATTAAAGTTTGACAAACAAGTGAACAGACTGCTATAGACTTTTCTTTGAAAAAATATTTCTCAGATTCTTGTTGCGGGTGATTTTCATATTGATCCACTTTTGCGCACTTGTTTTTATTTTATATTTACTTTTATATTACATTTTTTAAAATTTATTATAATCTTTAGTTAAAAATTTTGTTGCAACTCACCCATAATAACGCAGGAGATTAAGAAAGTAGTAACAATTTTCGAATTCATTTTGAAAGATCTTCCTTCTTTGAGCAGAATGTAATTAAAAATTAAGATTTAGTGTTTTTTGAGAATATGTGAGAACCTTCCTTGTAAGCTGTAGGAGCACCACAATCGTATGACTGAAACCGAGAAAATTCTCTGTATATATACCCTAAGGCGAAATCATACCAGCCATGTAAGCACGTAAATATTTACGCGTTGCAAACGAATTTGGTATTCTTTTTTTTTTAAACATTAATTTTTAAAACCTCAGATAATTTTTATCTTTCTGTAGTTAAAGTTATTTCATATAGGTAACAAAAAACGTTTAAATGTTTTCGATGTTTCGAAGAAAATTTGATACCAGACACGCGCTTAGTACATAAAAATCGACAAAAACCATTGTTTTATTATATTTTTTACTATAAAAATAACTTCAGATAGAGAAAAAATAATTTGCCACTGGTCTGGAAGTAAAAAGAATATCAGATTCGTGCTCAGACTGTAAAAATTTACGAAGAATAGTATGCGGTTTACTTTCGTCTCCATATTTTCTTAAATTAATAGCCTTTGCTTTATGCACAAACTACCGTCAACATAAAAAAACAGGATTCTGAATATGTGCAAATATTTAATATTTATCCCAGGCAAATTATTAGGTGTCCTTTTAATTGAAAAAATGATTTGTTTTAACCAAAAATATTGTTATAGGATTGAGTTAATATTGCTTGATTTAAGAATACGACCTACTGGTCTGTAAGGAATATTTCTTAAATTAAAAAAAAAAAATTAACTGATGTCGAAAATATACATTTTTACCAAATGAACGACTGATTTTTTTGAAACGTTTTATAGGTTCAAGAAACTATTTCTCCACACCAAATTTTTCAATATTTAAAACAAAAAATAACCCAATAATTAAAAATATTTCTTCTTTAAAATCTAGTCATTTTTCATAAACAATAAATATTTTTATGGAAAATCCTAACAAACCAAAAAATTGTTTAAGCTGGGAGGTCTAAAATAGTTCTTAAACTGCAAATCATTATTGAAATTTTTAACTATATGCCAATGATTTCTAACAAAAATTGATTTTCGATGAAAATTTTTAATATAATCTTAAATTGTTCTAAAATTATAAAACTTTTTAGAATACTGTATCGATATTTCCTGAGAAAACAGTTAGCTTGACCCAGAATTTTACATGAATGTCTTATCTTTTTCGAAATCTTTTTGCTAAAAATAACGATTAAAGAATAACGAAATTAAATTGTTACAAAGTTATGTACTTTCTTTAAAATATACATTTCTAAATTATGAATACCAAGTTCCTAGAAAAAACAGTAATACTATTCGAAACTAATGATCTTTGCTTGAAAAACAATAACTGGTCAAAAATGCAGAAAACCCGAGAAACGTAAATTGTGAACGAAATTTTAATATATGAAGTTTATAATTGTATGTAATTGTATGTTCGGCTGTTTATAGGATTCAAAAAGAGGAACAATTTATCCCAATGACTTTTTCCAATAAAAAACAAATTACCAGAGTTACAGCATTTACATAATGAAAAAAAGGAAAACGAAAATTGAAAGCCAAACCACACGCCATATGTAAAAAGTCAAAAAAGGTTGCTTATTGCTCACCCTACAAGATTGGCATTAAAACTTTTTGAATTTTCTCGAAAAATCGAAATTTCAGATTTTGCTCGCACAAAAAAATAACGAAAAATAAAAAATTCCATTTTGTGGTCAAACTATACAAGACACAAAAGTAGTTGAAATTTCATAACAGATAATTGATCTCAAATTTGAATCAAGTTGATCATGAATAGAGATATCAAAACGTTGCAACATTTTGATCCCTTTGCTGTGTCAACTTGATACAGAAAAGTTGACTATATCATAATATTATTTTTTCCTTATATTAGTAGATAAAAAAACAGAAAAACCAATGAATTTGGTCTTTTGGCCCACTATTCTGGAAGTTTCTTTTTTAATCCAATTTTCTTCTGGCATATCTCAAATCGAATGTTTTTGCAACTAGATGTGCATTAAAAAATTGAACATGCAATGTAATAGTGTTGTTTTTTTGTTATCAGTCTGCAAAAGATTAGGAAAATTAGGTAATTTCGTTGATTTCGATCACTGTGCTGGAAACTTTTCTTTCAGTTAGATTGTCCTCAAAGGTAGCTGAAATTAAAGGTATTGGCATGTGGATCTTCTTTAGAAATAAAATCTTATATATTATTGTGATATTTCTTTGTTATCAGAGGTTAAAAAATAAGAAAAATGAAGAAATGTTATATTATGATAAATGTTTTTTTTATTTGTCCGATTTTTTTCGGTGATAATTTAAATTGGATGTCTTCACAAGTAGATTAGCAATAAAAAATATGTTTTGTCATGTCGTGCTGAAGGTTTTTTTGCCCTCAAAGATTAAAAAATTAGAAAAATGAGGATTTAATTTTTTTAGACTACTATGCTGGAATCTATTCTTTTAGATCGATTGTCTTCGAAGATGGCTCAAAATGAAATGTTTGACATGTCCATATAGATTAAAAAATAAAATTTGCTATGTTAAAGGTTCATTTTTTGTTATCAGTTGTAAAGAAACAATAAAAATGAGGAAATTTCAAATAAAATTTGCTATAATAAAGTATTATAATTGTGTTATCAGAGGGCGAAAAATAAAGAAAATGGACGTTTTTTTGTTTTTAGACCACTTAATGCTGGAAGCTTTTCTATAAGTATTTCTATAAGTCTTGACATTAAGATGTGAATTTAAAAATAAAATTTGATATGATATACGGTTTTTCTTTTTGCATTAAAGGTTGATAGAGTATAACACTTATTTAAACTAATTTAAGCTAATTCTTCCATTGGTAAAATTTACAATTGAAGATTCGTTACAATGCAAAATCCTTCAAATTTTAAGTTTTGTAATTGAGGATTCTTCAATTTTAAGGATTTATCAATAAAAATTCCTAAATATGGATGACCTGCATAATTCGTGATTGTATTTTAAGGGTCGTTTTAACCGTTTTTTTAATAGTTCAATTTTAAACATTTGAAATGAAGTTGTTTTTTGATCTTACGTTCAGAGAAAGATCGATTTTCAATGCCTGTAGAGCGAAACGAAAATGGCTGAATGCAGTTGAGTTTTATTTTTATCCCTAGAGAGGAAAAGTTATAACGTAGCGGGATGCAAAGAAATGAAGCGACTTATGATTGGACGAAAGTAGAATCTCTCTATTGGGACGCGATCATTCCATTTCTTATTCCATCTCCGTCATAATCGCATGAGCGCTGCAGCCAACTTCAAGTGACCACTCTAACCTCTTGTCTACTGTCAAAATATTATTGTGGATTATTTTCAACAAAATGAATTCGGTTCGTGAACAAAGTGACAAAGAACAATAATATTTCACGCCTCCCGAAATTGCAGAAAAAGCCGAAGAAGCGAGCAAAGAGGCAAAAATCAAAGGAACATTTTCAAGCATCGTGTAGAAAGTTCCAAGAATGGAAAACATCCCACGGCATAAAAAATCGACCTTTGATCAGGCTGCTAACTTCATACTCGTTGCAATCATAGCCTTTCGACCCTAGTTGTGCAATATACTACAGTAAAACCTATGAAGGTGACCACCTTTGTAACCTGGCGACCTGTCTAAGTTGGACTGGTTTTTACAGAACCGGAAAATTTGCATTGACTTTAATAGGATCTTTCTTCGATAAGTTGACCACCTGTCTATCTTGTATCTTGGCCGCCTTTTTGCAAGATTTCCACATATTACAACCTGCTGAAGTAAGCTAATAAGCTACTTAGCCAGCAGAAGCCCCATTCAAACATTAACGACCAGTACCAGTAAGTCATCCCCACTCCTTCATGTCCGGCCAATGACAAGTCAATGTGTGATAACATAAAATAGTGAACTGTCAAGATTCAATTTATTTGATGTCTGATCACCGACTCTAAAGAATAAAGTAGTTGAACATGTTACACTGAGTTTACCATATAATTTGTCTCATTTGATACATATCGGCCCTTTTTAGGGCCACCAATTATTTTTTACAAAAAAACTTTGGAATTATTGACATGTTTATTATTTAATACACACCCTGACTTCAAAAAAAGGGTTTTCAGAATTTATAAATTGCATTTTTTCCATTTAAAACAGTTCTTTTGAATTGCAACAGAAATGAGACAACGTAAAATGAGAGTACAGCCATGATCATGTCGTAGTATCACAATTGAAGTATTCTCATTTTAAGAAAAAAAATCTTGTTTCAAGAACGTAACAAATAAGCTGCAACAAAAATGATACCGCCGTTTTTCTGTGAAGATTCGAAAAGTTCCCTCTTTTCGAAATAACGTATTTTGCTATTTATTTCATTCATAGGTGTGTGCTAGTATGTATTATGAAAAAAACAGGGGTTTCGAAACATAATTTCTGTAAGTTGGCAACCTGCCTAAGTTGGCCACATTTTTATGGAACCGGGACTGGCTACAATTTCTAAGATTTGAACTCAACGACTGATTAATTTGGGATGTTTATTGCTTGCTTCCTGATAATCTAGGAAGTTTCTTGCAATGCGACAGATGTTTAATAAAAATTGCTTTCTGAGCTGCTACCAGTATACAACTGACTCCTATATGTTAAGATATTAAATGCATTTTGCATGCACACTGCACATAGCTTTTAGCCGAAATCCTAATAGGAAGATCAGATACATGTTTCACATTCCTCCATATTGTCTTTACCTCATGCTTCAGCTTGACATACTTATGGATGAAAATTGCCTGAAAATTCCGGTTAAGCGGGCAGGTAATATCGATGATGTGGACTCTTCCAAATTTTTTCTCTCGCATCACGATTCCAGGTCGATTTGCTCGGATATAATGATCCGTGTAGATAGTAACATTCTAATATCAGGTGTAATCTTCTTTTTTTAAATGAGCACTGAAATGTTAGTATAGGAAGGTATCCATTCTTTTAGGATTCCTAGGTCTAGGGCAAATTGTTGATGTCGTGAATCGCAATGACGAATCCTTTCGTTTGTGGAAACAGGACGCAACAGGACAAACATTAGATGCCTTCTTGTCTCCATTGCACATCTCGTTTGCGTTTAAAATATGCTGGAAACTTTATAACTCGTTACTTATGCTATTTCTTACATCTACGCCGCATTACTGTGGTGCATTCGGTGCTTCATCATTTCTACGTCGAATTTCTGTTTATCCTTTCAAGGTCGGTATTCGAACATTTGATGAGCCCAAAGGAGTAAGTGAGGAAAAAGATTGCATAGGTGTCTATTGTCCTGATCTTGTTTGTCGAATTGAGAGAACTCTTCAGAACCAATCTGAGTCTTGTAGTGAAGGCAGTTGCTAAGCTTTTCTTAGCTATCGTATGCTGATTAGTGTCTCGGTTAAAACTTGTTACGAAAGGATTAAATAACAAGGTGTTTTATCGTAATTTTATTTATGATATAGTAAGAGTATGACTCCGCCTCTTCCCCGCCCGACAAAAAAAATAGTTCAATTTTCAATGATATCATCAAAATTACAACATCACCTAAAGTTTAGAACCTAGATTTTCATTATTTCACCACAAAATTTAACATTTTTTACTATCAAAGCAAAAACTACGGATCCTATCAAAAAAATGATTAGTAACAAATTTGTAGATCTTTCCTAGTTGAACAACCTTTGTGAATATATTTTATTAGTACCTTCTGTCGGCTTTCCAAAAATTTAATTCTTTATTTTCAATGTTATTTTTTAAGAATGAACAACTTTTGTGACTTTTCTTCATACCTTGTGCTGTTTTCCCAAAAAGTAATTTTTTGTTATTTCTATTGTTGTTTTTAAAGATTAAAACAAAAACACAATTTTCGTCTCTTCATATCTTTTCGTATCTTGCATAATTCGACCGCATAATGTAATTTTTGATTATTTTTGTTGTTGCGAAACCCAGGACCGTTAGTCGAAAATTTTAAGTTGTCGATTTTTTAAGAAAAATCAAAACGTTGTTATAATAATCTTGTGTAGCTTTCAAAAAGCAACGTTTTTCTTTTCTCAACTTTTTCATATCGTGCGTTGTCTGACTTGAAATTTTCATTTTCGTTTGTTTATTCTTTTTATTGAAGAAAGTCGTTAGGAAAAATTGTTCGAATTTGCGAGTCCTAAAAATTGCCATATACCCAATTTTTGAATCTTAAAAAGAAAATTTTCCCAAAAATTTTGAAAATTCTCCATTTTTTCCATTTTTATCCAAAGCAGCTGACTAACGAACTTGAACTTCAGATTCCGACACTGAAAGAGTGTACTAAAGGCCATTCTGATAGATTACTTCTTTCAAAAGTCATCATTATTAAACATTAGTAATTATTATGGTAAGAATAATAATTATCATAATAAGTATATAATTTAAATTAATAATGTTGTATACTTACTGATAACGCGATATTTCATTTCTTGCACCTGTTGTTTTTGAAGCACGTTTCCTAGCTGGCCGTCACCTTGTTCTTGTATATTTTGACACATGCAATTGAGGTCACATTAATAACTAAAGCTCTTATTATTGTAGCATGATGTACGAAATAAAAAATTTCCAGGCATATTCAGAGATAATATTACAACGCAATGCGTAAATATTTTCTTTCCACCAGCTCGTTAGTAGTATATATCAGCCAGGATTCTTCGAGAAATTCATCACTTACCACCCAATCTTAAAAGAATCATTTTCTTGTATATATAAAGGAAATGAGGTTCGGTGTTGCCGCTCTGCTTTTCACATCAGCGGTCTTCCTTCGTAAGTATAATTACATTGATGATACTAATACATTATTTGTCTTTCTCAAATTATTATCGACCATGTTCGGCAATTCATCTATGGTATCAGTTTATACAAATTTCCTTACTTTAGGAACATGGTATACCCAAAGTGGAAGCTTTAAATCCTTAATATGTGCTGAATTGAATGTTTACGAAAATAATAATAATTTTCTCTAAGTATTCATTACTATGATATACTGAGAAGAGATCTTCTGCGAGGGATTTAATAATCCTAATAGTTGTTTCAGTATTTAAAAAAAAATTTTATTACATTATTGCGCAGAAAAAAACGTCTAGACAAGATCATTAGAATTTCTTTCGGTAATTTGAACAAATCTAGAAATTTCTTCTTTTTAAATAAATTTCTAGGCCTCTCATTTCGTGAAATTTATGTTGTTTTATTACAGAATTACGTTCAGCCTTTCCGGATTCCAGTTCAGATAAAGATGTTGTTCCTCAAGTCGATGGGCCAGTCCAAGATCCAGCTCAAGTTGGAGCTAATAAAACACCAACTAAAAACACTAAACCAGTTTCCAGTTCAGAACAAGATGTTGTTCCTCCAGATGATGGGCCGGTCACAGATCCAGCTCAAATCGGGGCTAAAAAAACACTAAATAAAAATAATAATCCAGTTTCTAGTTCAGGTCAAGATGTTGTGCCTCCAGATGATGGACCGGCCGCAGATTCAACTCAAATTGGAAGTAATAAAACACCAACTAAAAAGACTAAACCAGTTCCCAGTTCAGATCAAGATCTTCCTCCTCCTGATGATGGACTGGCCACAGATCCAGCTCAAATCGGACCTAATACAACACCATCTGGAAAGACTAAACCGGTTTCTAGTTCAGATGCAGGAATTTATCCACCAATAGATGGACAAGTCAAAGATCCGGTCCAAAACGGAGCTAACAAAACACCAACTAAAAATACTAATCCAGTTTCCAATTCTGATCAAGATGTTGTTCCTCCAGATGATGGACCGGTCACTGATCCAGCTCAAATCGGAGCTACTAAAACACCAACTAAAAATAATAAACCAGTTTCTAGTTCAGATCAAGATGTTGTTCCTTCAGATGATGGACCGTCCACAGATCGAGTTCAAATCGGAGCTAATAAAACACCAACTAAAAAGAATAAACCAGTTTCCAGTTCAGATCAAGATGTTGTTCCTTCAGATGATGGACCGGCTACAGATCCAGCTAAAATCGGAGCTAATAAAACACCAACCAAACAGACTAAACCAGTTTCCAGTTTAGATCAAGATCTTCCTCCTCCTGATGATGGACTGGCCACAGATCCAGCTCAAATCGGACCTAATACAACACCATCTGAAAAGACTAAACCGGTTTCCAGTGTTCCGGCTGATTTAGGGGCACAGAAAAATGTTGTTCCAGCTGGACCAAATATACAAGGAAATGCAGCTAAGAAGTCAGGTGAAACTAAAAACATTCATAACAATAAAAAATCCGAAAAAAAGAAAAAAGCCAAACATGATACGAAAGAAGCCCAGCATAAGAAAAAAAATAAACATGACAAGGAGAAAAAAAAGAAGGCTGAACGACAGAGAAAGAAGAGGGCCGAACATAAGAAAAAGAAAGCCGAACATCAGAAAAGGAAAGCCGAACATGAGAAAAAAAAGAGAGCCAAACGGGAGAAAAGAAGGAGAGCGGAACAGGAGAAAAAACAAAAAGCCGAACAGGAGAAGAAACAAAAAGCTCAACAGGAGAAAAAATCCAATACTGATAAAAGTGCTGGTCAGAATAAGACATAAAAATAAGCTTGATAATTTTGACATTGTAGATCATTCGAAAATCTTTGAGCATTTGAGAAAACAAACATATGGGACCACCAGCACAATTTTTAAATGCTGTGGACAATCTAGGATGCCTAAACCATTCAGATATCCTCAAAACTTGGACTGAAACCCGGACAAATTGGAATACCAGAACCAGTCAGACGATTCGGATCTGAAGGACTGCAGCAAGCGTTTTTTCGTCACAATTTCAATGGTAATAAGGTCCAAGATTGAGCTATACTTTATCATTTTAGTCACATTTATTATTTGAACCTATTGTAAATCATATAATATTGCAGAAAATAAAAACACAATATAATGGAAATTTCTTTTGGGTTTTTTTTCTTTC
>CAKNWT010330731.1:227-14326 GCA_932066315.1 Andricus coriarius | reverse complement strand
GAATTCAAAAGAATTTGTCAGAAATCAAAAGAATTTTACAGAATTGGAGAGAATTCTGCTGATTGTAAGAAAATTCTGCTAAATTCAAGAGAATTCTTCAGAATTCAGGAGAATTCTACTGATTTCTAGAAAATTCTACAAAATTTAAGAGAATTTTACAGAATTCATGAGAATGTTGTCTAATTTGGTTGATTGTGGAAAATATATTTTTTAATTTTTGTATCTCGTTGACGTGTGAAGTTGCACCAGAGAGTCACAGCCTAATGGAAAAACAAACGATGGGGATATTATACGAAATTTAATTGTTTACGCACATACTCTTGTCGATGGCTCATGGACTGTCATTAACTTTAGCAAAAAATTTTATAATTATTTTCGACGCCATTTTTTTGTCAGAATTCAAAAATACAAAAATGTTTTTTGAGTACTGGGACACCCTGTATAATTCATTAAAATAATTTAATATAATTTGCGCAGTTCCGGCAACTCCCACCAAGGTCCCGATATATTCTCCTCCGCGGCAGTGGGTGACCAATTAAAAAAAAGAGGTCCGAAGAGCGGGAAGCCTTGAATTGAGTTGTCATAAATGTACAAATAGTAATATTTCTCAAGTGTAGAATCTATTTTCTCAGTCATGTTCCATTCTTTTGTGGATTCACAACCTTTCAGTTTCACGAAATAAAATAAAATATCCTAAATGACAGGTTAGTGGTAATCTAACCTCTAGTTTCGGACAGGTGCTTGTATTTCGAAAAACTGAAAGGTCTTCAACCGATAAAAGGATCAAGAAACAGAATTGCGCAAATGCATTCTACACTTGAAAAGATTACTTTGCAGACCTTTATAACTTACCTTCACGTTTCCGAGATTTTGTCCAAATTGTCGTATGCAGTTGTGGTACCATGTACTAACCTTCCTAACGGTTGGCATCTCCACCTATCGATGTCATGCCACACAACTCACTATTCCGCAAAATATTTGCGTCGTTTTTTCATTCTATATTTTGATTGATTTTTAGTTGGCGAATTGTCGTATGGCAACAAAAACACTAACGCCAACAAAGACTAACGGACCGTGACTTTTTCAACTGCGCAATAAGCCGGATATCCACTAGCCTGAACCGTTTGCATAATATTGCCTCATATATGTACTCGACAGAGTACTCGCGCTCCCGGCCCTTCCGAGCCAAAAGTCGCAACCGTCTCTCGCCCTACGCACTGAGAAACTGCGTGGGCCAGCAGTTCTAGGAATGTAAGGTGTATTTATTTTTATTATTATTGATAGTATTTATTATTGATTTCAAATCACCCGCGCTTTTCGCTTGAAAAAGTAGCCACCGGCGGAGCATCGATACAAGAACGGGGAAGCCAATGAACGTCGTTGATAAAAATAAACTACCCACTCGCGGTAAGGGTGGGGCCCCCTCTGCAGCTTAGAAATAAAAGAATCGTTTCCAATCGTTTCGTTTCAGGGTCTGGAAAATAGCAAGTTTTTACTATACTTAATACCTTCAATGGTAAATAGAATTATGTATTGAAGATGATTAACATGATGCAACTTATTTTTGGATGTGAAAATAAACAATAGCTATGTGGTTTAATAAACTTTTGAATATTTTGTTTATATTTAATCATAATCAACCAAAGAAATACATCATTAGATACCGTTCTTACACCTATAATTACTAAAGCCCTGATAAATAATAAAAATATTACAGGGTGCCCAGCGATTCTTAGAAACAAAATTCAAGGTCTTTTCCAGGTTTTCAAGGTTCAGAACTTCAGTTTTTCCAGGTCTTCCTTTTTACATCAAACACTATAATAACCGTTTGTTAAACATGTAAAAATATGAGCCATTGCATTGTTTCTTGGCTAACAATTTCTAAGCAAAGCAGAACCATAAAATAACAAATTCTTAATTTTTTGCTAACATAAGTCGTCTTTGTGAAATCTTTGGAAATATTAATGCATCAAAGAATTAATAAGCAAAGTAATGTGCTTCACTTTCGACACGTTTTTGCCATTTTTCCGGCAATTGTCGTTGAGGGCCGAGAATTAATTTGTACACCCAATATTTGAAATTTTTTAAAATCGTTATGAGTTCGTTAAAATCTTTTGAAGTATTTAAAATCTTTTGGAATCTTGTATATTTGTGAAAAGATATTCTGAAATCTTTTGCATTTGTTTGAAGTCATTAAAAAATATTTCAAACATTGTGAAATCTTCTTAAATCTTTTAAACCTGGTGTACTCTCCCCTTTTTTAAATTTTTAACGTTCTTGTATTCTTTTGAAATCTTCATGAATTTATTATGAAATATTTGACATTTTTATGAGATTGATATTTCTCGATGATATGTTAAAAAATTCCATATTTTTACAACGATTTATTAAGGGATGAGACTTGATACCCGAAGGAAGTTCTTTTCGGCGAAAACGCGACCGAAAATATAATATTTATAGTTAGGATTTGAAAGCTCTGAACTTTTTAGAAATTGTAAATAATGTTTTTTTTTTCACTTGTCAGGCTCAAAATATATTTTCGGGACCAATCCTCTGATACTAAACTGTAATGATATTGAAAAAATTATTATCTGACCTTACCCTATTTTATCTCTCCTTTTATTTTATCCTTTAACACTTTTAATGATAAATCAGTTTGGTTTTGTGAAGAAGGTAATTTTCGATGTCGCCGGAATTGAAAATGTAATTCTATTTAGCATTCTAACGTATATGATTTCGCGGTCACGAGATTCCAAAACTGAATATTCTTCAAGTCTCAACTCAGTGCACCAATTAAATTTAGTTAAGGGAAAACCCAGGGCCATTTTTCAATTTTCACTTCCTCGACAGCGTCATCTTCCGAGTCCAGGGTCGCGTCCCCTAAGATATCGCAGTCAGGAGGTTTCAGAAGTGTATATTTTTCAAGTCTCAACATAGTGCACCAATTAAATTTAGTCAAGGGAAAAACCAGGGCCATTTTTAATTTTCACTTGCTCGACAACGTCATCTTCACAGTCCAGGGTCGCGTCCCCTAAGATTTCCAGGTCAGGAGGTTTCAGAAGTAAATATTCTTCAAGGCTTAACTCAGTGCACCAAGTAAATTTAGCCAAGGGAAAACCAAGGTCATTTTTTAATTTTCACTCCCTTGGCAACGTCGTCTTCAAAGCCCAGGTCCGCGTCCCCTGAGATTTCGTGCTTAGCAGGTTTAAGAAGTGAATATTCTTCAAGTCCTATTGCAAAGAACCATATTTTAGTCAAAAGAAAAACCAGGGCCATTTTTCGATTTTCACATCCTCGACAACATCATCGCCAGAGTCCAGGGTCGTGCCCCCTAAAATTTCGTGGTCGGGAGGTTTCAGAAGTAAATATTCTTCAAGTCATTCTCAGTGCACCCACTAAAGGGCATAGCAGGGTAAGCATGTATAAGCTACCCCCGGCCGAATCTTTTCGAAATTTTCACCCTGAATTGGTACTAATATGAGGTTCAATTCCCCAGAAGATTATATCTGAGAAATTATTTTTATGGGAGTTATGGGGGTGAGTAGAAAAATCGAAAAACATCTTTTTCTCGGAAATGGCTGGACCGATTTCGATGGGGAAAAATATGTTATGGGTATCTATAGAGGGATGTTTTGGAAAAATTATGGGACATTTAAGACAAAAAGAAAAGGTCAACAAAAAATTTCAAAATTTTTTCGATTATTTTTTAATGTGAAATTTTTAAGGCACAATCACCGTTTTTTGCCTAAAAATACCTTGAATTATGCGGAAAAATATGTAGAAGTTTGAGATCAATCGGAGAGGCTGCCCACGGTGAAAAAAATATAAATCTCCAGCCTAGCACGTTAAATGCACGTCCGCTGATGTATAAGGATGAGTCTGCAAACTTACGCTTGTCTTGTCAAAGTTCTCGCGTTTTATGATTTGAAGTTCTTCCTCAGATCCTCTCTTGTTTTTTCCTTGTTTAGATTTGAAAAACTCCAGACATTTGTTTTCTCATCTGATTTTGCTCCCCTGACCCCGATCTTCTTTTGTTCTTTCTTCGGTTTGTTGACTAATTCCTCACAGTATACAGAAAGGTCTTCGATGAGGAATAGTAGTTTGGATTCGAGATTCGTCATTATTTCGAGTTGAACACGTTACTTGAGCTTTCATTCGTTTTATCAACTGAACTTGTCCTCTTGTCTTATTCATTTGTTTTCTCATCTGAAGTTGTTATTTCGATCTTTCTTTGTTTTTGGCGGCTTTCACGTTGGTTCTCACAACCTTCTTTCTTTTGTATAGGCAGTGTATGAGATTTGAGAAGCTTCAGTCATTCGTTTTATCATTTGAAGTTCTTCCTCAGATCTTCTCTTGTTCTTTCCTTGTTTACATATGAGAACCTCAAGTCATTTGTTTTCTCATCTGATTTTGTTCCCCCGACCCCGACCCCGATCTTTTATTCTTTCTTTGGTTTGTTGACTGATTCCTCACAGTATAGGGAAAGGTCTTCGATAAGAAATAGTGTTTTGGATTCGAGATTCGTCATTGTTTCGAGTTGAACACGTTATTTGTACTTTCATTCGTTTTATCACCTGAACTTGTTCTCTTGTCGTATTCATCTGTTTTCTCATCTGAAGTTGTTATTTCGATCTTTCTTTTTTTTCGGCTTTCACGTTGGTTCTCACAACCTTCTTTCTTTTGTATAGGCAGTGTATGAGATTTGAGAAGCTTCAGTCATTCGTTTTATCATTTGAAGTTCTTCCTCAGACCTTCTCTTGTTCTTTCCTTGTTTACATTTGAGAACCTTAAGTCATTTGTTTTCTCATCTGATTTTGTTCCCACGACCCCGACCCCGATCTTCTTTTATGCTTTCTTTGGTTTGTTGACTGATTCCTCACAGTATAGGGGTCGTGCACATAATACGTAATCCGTTTTTCTTTTGTTTATATTGTTGTATCCCTTTTGGCTTCATGGCAATTTTATTCTCGTCTTTATTTAAACAAAAGAAAAACGCGTTACGTATTATCTGCACGACCCCATAGGGAAAGGTCTTCGATGAGGAATAGTGGTTTGGATTCGAGGTTCGTCATTGTTTCGATTTGAACACGTTACTTGTGCTTTCATTCGTTTTGTCGCCTATTTGTCTCATGCAAGATATTTGGCTAAAATTGTCAGACCTGCTGAAATCATCAGTCGAATGTTTCCCCTAATTGTGAGAGGCGAGGGGACTCACCGTAAAATAGCACCCCAAATTGTGAAAGGCGAGGGGACTCACAATAAAAAAGCACCCTGAATTGTGAGAGGCAACGGGACTCGCAATAAAAAAGCACCCCGAATTGTGAGAGGCAAGGCGACTCACCGTAAAAAAGCACCCCGAATTGTGAGAGGCGAGGGGACTCACCATAAAAAAGCACCCCGAATTGGGACAGGCGAGAGGACTCACAGTAAAAAATCACCCCCAATTGTGAGAGGCAACGGGACTCGCAATAAAAAAGCACCCCGAATTGTGAGAGGCAAGGCGTCTCACCATAAAAAAGCACCCCGAATTGTGAGGGGCGAGGGGACTCACAGTAAAAAAGCACCCCGAATCGTGAGAAGCGAGGTACACACAATAAAAAAGCACCCCGAATGATGAGAGGCAACGGGACTCGCAATAAAAAAGTACCCTGAATTGTGAGAGGCAAGGCGACTCACAGTAAAAAAGCACCCCGAATTGTGAGAGGCGAGTAGACTCACAATAAAAAAGCACCCCGAATTGTGAGAGGCAAGGGGACTCACCATAAAATAGCACCCCGAATTGTGAGAGGCGAGGGGACTCACAATAAAATATCACCCCGAATTGTATACAGCTGCTTTTCAAGTATCATTGGAATATTTTGAAGTACAATTGAATTATTTCGAAGTAGTACGCTGAACATTTATAATTTTTTTAACCATGAGCAGCCTCTCCGATTGATCTCAAACTTTCATATATTTTTCCGCATAATTCAAGGTATTTTAAGGCAAAAAACGGTGATTGTGCCTCGAGAATTTCCCATTTAAAAAAAATCGTAAAAATTTTCAAATTTTTTTTTTTATGTTTTCCTTTTGTTTAAAATGCTCATAATTTTTCCAAAACATCCCTTTATAGAGACCCATAACATATATTTTCCCCATCGAAATCGGTCCAGCCGTTTCCGAGAAAAAGATGTTTTTCGATTTTTCTACTCACCCCCATAACTACCATAAAAATGATTTTTCAAATATAATATTGCGGGAAATTGAACCTCATATTAGTACCAATTCAGGGTGAAAATGTCGAACAGATTCGGTCGGGGGCAGCTTATACATGCTTATCCTGCTGTGCCCTTTAGTCAAGGGCAAAACCAGGGCCATGTTTCAATTTTCACTTCCTCGATAGCGTCATCTTCAGAGTCCAGGTTCACGTTCCCTGAGATTTAGCGGTCAGGAGGTTTCAAAAGTAAATATTCTTCCAGTCTCAACTCAGTGCACAAATTAAATTTAGTCAAGGGAAAAACCAGGGCCATTTTTCGATTTTCACTTTCTTGATAACGTTATCTTCAGAGTCCAGGTTCGCGTCTCCTGAGATTTCGTTGTCAGGAGGTTTCAGAAGTGAATATTTTGCAAGTCTAATAGCATAGCACCAGTTAAATGTAGCCGAGGACAAAATCAGAGCCATTTTTCAATTTTCACATCCTGGACAACGTCATCTTCAGAGTCCGGGGTCGCGTCCCCTAAGATCTCGCGGTCGGGAGGTTTCAGAAGTGAATGTTCTTCAAGTCTAATAACATAGCACCAATTAAATTTAGTCAATGGATCAACCAGGGCCGTTTTTCGACTTTCAAATCCTGGACAATGTCATCTCTGGAGTCCAGGCTCGCGTCCCCTAAGACTTCGTGGTCGGGAGTTTTCAGAAGTAAATATTCTTCAAGTCCGTTCACAAATTATCATTTAAATTCAGTTACGGAAAAAACCAGGGCCGTGTTTCGATTTTGACTTCCTCGACAACGTCATCTTCAGAGTCCAGGTTCGCGTCACCTAAGGTTTCTCGGTCTGGAGGTTTCAGAAGTAAATATTCTTCAAGTCCAGGCCTCATAGACTGGTCCCTATATCCCCTATTGTACCCTATATTCAGTGAAGGTCCCTAAAGTATCCTATTTTCAAGATTTTGTCATTATCGTACCCTATTTGTAGCCCACAATGGAACTTTAAAAAAATGTATAATAAGATCAAAACTTCCAAGAGTCAGGCATTTTGAAAAAAAAATAGCAAAAATCAGGGAATTTTTGTGAGAAGTAACTGTAACAAATAATTAGGGCTGCCACATAGTCACTATCTTGTTCTCAATTTACTTTTTAGTCACTTTTTCAAATGAAAATATCACATTATGCACTTTTCTTTCAACAAATTAACTGATGGGTTAATCACTATTCAATTAATGTCTATACCTATTCCTGAATTCTTTTGAAATATTTCGGGATATTTTTAAAGATACCGATAAATTTTTGGTAGATTTAAATAATTTGAAGGGATTTTAAAGATTTTATGGTATTTAAAAAACTTCTATGTCATTTCAAGCGCATTTAATTTGAAATATTTTATGGAATTTTAAAATATTCCAATGAATTATTAATTAATATCATTAATTTGCAGGGATTTCAAAGCGTTTGAAATACTTTAGGAACATGCATTTTCTAGAATTTCCGAAAATATGGAACGATTTTACACGATCTATAAAGTTTTAAGATATTTTAAAATATTTCACAGGATTGATAAGATTTCCGAGGATTTCAATGATTTCAAGGGATTTTAAAGTTCTCAATGTATTTTAATACATTTTCCAGGATTTCAGAATATATGATCATAGAATTTCACGGTATTCTATAATATTTTGGAATATTTCAAAGAATTTATTCAGGAGAAGTATTCATTTATCCTAAATTCTTCTAAATTTATTCAATTTCACGTCATTCATTTTTTTTTATTTTAAAAAGTTTTTAATAAATTGATCATGAGGATCCATTGATAAAATGAGCAAATGATTAAAAATATTTTAAGGTATTATAAAAGATTTTAATGGACTCAAAATATTTTAGCCTATTTTAAAAGATTACAACATTTTTTTAAATTAATTTCAGTAATTTAATGGTATTTCAAAGGATTCGAAATATTTTATGGTATTTTAAACGATTACCAGGAATTTTTAAGAGCTTTGAAAAGTTTCAAGTGATTTCAAAAGATATCAAAAGATTTGAAATATTTAGGGAAATTTTAAAAGATTCCCAGAAATTTTTTATTTTTTTCAATAGTTTGAAGATATTTCCAAAACTTTTAAATATTGTAAAGTATTTTACCAATTTATGGGTATTTTAAAAGATTTCAAGACATTTTCAATAGATTTAAATAATTCCAAGGTGTTTCCAAGGGTTTTAGGAATTTTAAGGGATTTTAATATTTTAATGGATTTCAAAGAATGTATTCACGAAAAGTGAGATATTTTAGTAGGATATCAAAGGTTTGAAATTAGTTTTTGGCATTTGCCCTGAATTCTTATTAATTTATCCTGAATTCTTTAGAATTTTTCTAAATTCACTCAATCGTTTTTTGTCAATTAAAAAAAAATTTCCAATGCATTTGAATTATTTTGTAGTCATTAGTCACTTTTTTGGTTAGAAGTTAGTAGGGTTTCAAAAATTTGAAATTATTTTTTTTAATTAACTCTGAATCCTGATTGGTTTACCCTGAATTCTTTTAAATTCTTGAATTTTTTAATTCAGTTGCATTCTTGTAAATTGACTCAATTCTAGTTAATTGAATGGATTTTTTTGAATTTTTAAAAGTTTTTATTTAATTGATCCTCAAGTTTTTTAACCTCACCTTGAATTCTTAGGTATTTTATCAAATTCTTTTGAATTCCCTTAAATTTTTCTAAGCTTATTTCAAAGTTACTGAATTCAATTAAGTTTTTTCTTATTTTTAAATTGTTCTCAATTCACTTGATTTTTTAAAATTCACCTCGAATTTTTATCGATTTCATCGAATTCTTCTCGTTTACCTTAAATTCCTCTAAATCTGTTTTAATTTTACGGAAAACAATAGAATTTTTTTATTTAAAAGTTTGTTTCCAATTAATTAAAATTCTTTTGAATTTAACTTAAGTTGTTCTGAAATCTTATGAATTTATCCTGAATTTGTTACCCTTTGAGCGCGAAAAAAGTACCCTATGAGCGTGATAAAAAGTACCCTTTGCTCCCTATATTTTATCCCATAGGTACTGTCGGTGCACACGAATTCAGTCCCGCGGTCAGAAATGAGGAGAGCGGCGGGACACGAACTCCGTCCCAAATTCAGTCCGGCGACGCTCTCTCCTCCGTTCCTTCTTTCCCCCACCACTGGCGGCCCCTTCGCACCACCGTACGAGTAGGAGAGAATGAGCGCACGTGAGTAAGAGAGAGAAAAGATGTCCCAAGGAGTCTAACCTTTCTCTCGCTCCAACTGTTTCCCAACATTTTCCCTTCACACTTGCTTGCACAATATATTCCAGGCTTAGGACTGGCAGCATTTATTATGATGCTGGCAATAAGCTATATATTTCCCTAAAAACGTTTGAAGGAGCTATTTATTTCACTTCGAGTCATGCATTGAAAATACCTATTATCAAATGTCAAAAAACTATACTTGTAAGAATTTGCGCGAAACCTTGCGAACGAACTCGATTCTTCTCAACCGAGTAAGAGAGGAGTGGGGGGTGAGTGACGTTGACTCAGGTAAGCTCCGGGCAGTCTCTTCACAGGACTGAATTCGAGCGTTTTTCTGACCGCGGGACTGAATTCGTGTGCAGCCGGTACTGTGAGGCCTGCAAGTCTCAACTCAGTGCACCAATTAAATTTAGTCAAGGGAAAAACCAGAGCCATTTTTTAATTTTCACTTTCTCCACAACGTCATCTTTAGAGTCCAGGTTCGCGTCCCCTAAGATTTCGCGGTGGGGAGGTTTCAGTAGTGTATATTCTTCAAGTTTAACTCAATGCGCCAATTTAATTTAGTCAAGGGAAAAACCGGGGTCATTTTTCGATTTTCACACCCTGGACAACGTTATCTTCGGAGTCCAGGGTCGCGGCCGTAACATTTCGCTGTCAAGAGGTTTCAGAAGTGTATATTCTTCAAGTCTCAACTCAGTGTACCAATTAAATTTAGTCAAGGGAAAAAGCAGGGCCATTTTTCGATGTTCACTTCCTCAACAACGTCATCGCTAGAGTCCATGTTCGCTTCCCCTAAGATTTCGTAGTCGGGAGGTTTCAGAAGACTATACTGTTCAAGTCACAACTCAATTCACCGATTAAATTCAGTGAAGGGATAAACCAGGGCTATTTTTCAATTTTCACTTCCTCGATAACGTCATCCTCACAGTCCAGGTTCGCGTCCCCGGAGATTTCGTGGTCAGGATGTTTCAGAAGTAAATGTTCTTCAAGTCCTATAGCAAATTAGCATTTAAATTTAGTCAAGGAAAAAATCAGGGCCGTTTTCCTATTTTGACTTCTTGTTATCGTCTTCTCTAGCATGCAAATTTGCGTCCCCTAACATATTGCATAATTTGGCTGTCTTTCGATTTTAGTCTATTCTACGTGTTCAACTTTGGATTCGTTTGCCTGGTTATAGCTACTTTACAAAATACGTTCACTTTTCGACTTGCAGCCATTCTTTTTTGTTTTAACTCATATACTAAGTTTAATGTGAGCGGTTTTTCCAGAATAATGAAAAGATTTCGTTGTGGTACCTTCAAAGCAATTTTTTGGACCTATCGCCGGTACTAAATTCTAATCCTCCCACTTCTCAGTGAATTATTTTAAATTCAAACATTATAAGATCTATTGAGCTATTGATCTTTTGTCAAATATTTACGTTCTTTAATTTTTAGTTTTTATTTACATTGCTGCATGTCAATATTGCTGGGAATTAGGACATTAATTTACATATATCCGACAATTGGAGGGTCCTCGCAGGACCACAGATAAAACATGTTTTTCTTAAATTCTAAATTACATTCTATAGAAACTTTTTTGTCTCTCCTAAAAATCTGCCGAATGTGGCGCATTCCCTTTTTCCTTGTCACTCTTCAGTTTGAAGCAAATAATGTGTCTTTCAATTTTTTATCTTCTTATAATTTTAAACAAATGTTCATTTTTTATAAGTATTTGAGGTCACAAATGATGATTTTGAATGTCATTGGTGTGAAATAATCTGCAGAGTGTGTTCTTTCATTTAAATATATCTAGTAATAATTATTAAACTTGGAAATGAAATCTGCTTTCTTGTGAATAATTTTAAGCACCGAAATCAGAGCATGAAAAAATATTAACAAATAAAAACAAGATATATCATTCCCGCTAATAATTATTAACGTAATTGTATGCTAATTTGCCTAATTTGTTTAGACAAACAAAATTTTTCACAAAATTAAAAATAATAATTGCTGGGGGGCTTGTATTGACCCTCAATAATATATTCCGTAGCCTTGTTTTGTGTACGTTTTCGCTGAATTTTATTAACTCTGTGAGAATTACATAATTTTTTGTAAGAACGCAAATTCAAAAATGAAAGTGTCATTCTTTTATCAATATCGCAGTTGTAAAATTAAATAGAATTCTTTTATTTTGGATTTAAATTTACGCAAAAAATGTCAAAATTGTTAAAAAACATTGCAGCCAAAAAACTTTCTAAGAAATATGCTTTATCGTCGCTGTAATGGCATTTTCCAAAAAAATACTTTTGTATGAAAAAAATGATATTAAACAATTTTTTGTAGGAAATAAATATTTTTAAACATTTTTATTAAATTTTGTACAAATCAAACTTAAAATGCAGTGAATTTCTTATTATGATTAGGTATTATATCTGTGAAAGTAAAATGTTTTTTTCTCAAAAACACACAATACTAAAAATACAATATTATCCAAAACATTATAGTTGAAAAAATATTCAATTATTCTTAAGAGACAAAAAATTCAGATATTTTCACGAAAACAAAAATTATCGATATACATTTAAACTGAAGTAAGGATACTTGTAATATATAAAAAAAATTAAAGGTTATTTTAATAATTATTTAACATAAATGTTTTTGATCATTTCGTCTTTTTATTACAGTGGGATTTTGAGAGTAAACCTTTCACTTTCAGAAATATAATACCTAATGATAAGATGAAATCCATTAAATTACATCAAATCTACGATGCTAAAAAATATATCTAGGACATATTTTAATGAAATTAAAATTCAAAATTAGTGAATTTTCTATCATTTTACTAGTGCAATATTAACCAAAGAATAACACTTTCAATTGTAAATTTTCACACCTATAAGAAATTATGCAATTTGCACAGATTTTGATTATTTTTAATCAACCTGACCCTAAAGCCAAAAACGTACATCTTGATTCCCTACGAAAAAAAAAAATTCTTACACAAATTAATTATTTAAAGGAAAAAGTGTAATAAATTAAACTTAAGTAACATTTTACTTTTTATTCACTGTACATTGAAAATTTAAAAAGAGATACTTCGAAATTCACATATTAATTATGATTGTTCCTTTTTCATTTTAGCCTCCACGGGACTTTCGTGGCGTGCTGCCGCGGTAATACCCACGGCCGCGATAATTACCACGGCCGCGATCATTTCCGCGCCTCTTGAAAGTTTCTTTCTACGGACCACGCGGTAGCCATCGTTTTCCACCACGGGAATCTGTTTTTTTACTGTCAGTCTTGCTGATCTCGGTGACCTCCTTATCTGCAATGAAAAAATTAAAAGTATATTAAATACAAGGGATTAATTCCAAATATGAAAAACCGAATCCGTTTCAAACCAAGCTGTTTCTACATATGAAGTTGTAGTATCTCTAGAGGACAAAATATGTTGTTTTCAAGTAACCTCTATAACTTTTGACTTAATTGAGATATGTATCGTTTTCTTATCGCCAGACAATTTAAAAAAGGTTTAAAATTAACAAAACGGCGGTTGTTTCTTCGAAAATATTCAGTCGAATTTCTAAAAAAATCCGCACTTATATTTTTTAGACAATTTTTGTTTGAATATGTACTTTCATAAGGAATACAGCTTACGAGTTTTATGCGGACTAAATCAATTGTGTGGGCAAACAACGCCAGATACGAAAAAATGTTAAAATCAAAGTTTGCACTTCTCAAAAAGTTCTCTGAAAAATATAGCTTGCTCTTTTGCGATATCTTGTATCGTTTAAAAGAAAAAAGAAAATTTTCAGGATAAAAAAGTCTACCGGCCTAAAAAACTGTTTAGCCCGCATAAAGCTGGCACGAATTCTTCCTGACATAACCAGGACTTGTTAAAAACATTTAAAAAGGTTGGCTATTATAGAAAATGTATTACATTTTTCTTCAAATTTTTAAAACATAAAAATATTTTCTGCAAAACTCCACCTTTTTTATTCTCCCCAATACTTTTGAAAAGTTTCTGCTAGTAGAGAAAAGGGATCCTATCAGCTTTATGCCGGCCAAAACATTTTTGAGACTGGGAGACTTTTTTCCTAAAAAATAATCTTTTCGTTATTGTTGTAAACGATGCAAGATACCGCAAAAGAGCAAGAGATATTTTGGATAGAACTTTTTAAACGTGCAGACTTTTATGTTAACATTTTTTCGTATTTGTCGTTGTTTGTATGAAAAATTCGATTTTATGAAAAAAATTCTTGTGTCCACAAAAGTTAGTTAGTCAGAATGAAACTCACAACATGTCTTCCTCATTAAAATACTAATCCAACAAAAAATAGCAACAAATATAAGTGTGGGTTTTTTGAGAAAATCGACTAAGTGATAGTCCATACATTACGTAAGCCGTCTTTCTTTTGTTTATATCGTTGTGTCCTTCTCAACTTTACAGCAATTTTGTTCTCGTCTTCATCTAAACAAAAGAAAAATGGCTTACGTAATATATGGACGATCCATAAAGAAAAAATGTGTGTTTTTGTTTTGTTTGAAAAGCAAAACATAAAATACAAATACGCGTAACTTGGTGGGCAATTTTTGTGTCGCAAATCGGAAAAATACGTATTGCCTAATTTTCTCTAAATAACAACATACATTGTCC
>CAKNWT010330730.1:11410-22200 GCA_932066315.1 Andricus coriarius | reverse complement strand
GACAAAGATATTATACATTTCCTTAATGCAAAATTTAATCCAAAAATTGAAAATAATAATTTAAAAAATATTTAATATAAAATTTTTAATTTATATTTTTAAGTATGTACCGACAGAGTATTGGCTATTCGCCGGAATATTTCGCGGGGAAAAGAGTGCGGGGGCAAGGGAGTTGGATGGTGCAATCTACGGGTTGAGAGGCATGGGGGGATCGGGCAATTTTCGCCGGGAGCGCCGTCTACAATTAGTTCCTCGAACTACACCCCGTGCCGCATCTAGGCTTATAATATCTTTGACCTAATAAAGTAAATCTTTCTTGAATGCACAATTTTGGTCTGTTCATCTTTTTACGTACCTTGCGTCGTTTTTCCAAAGATTTAATTTTTCTATTTTTGATGCTATTTTTACGAATAAAACAACAACTACCCATCCTATCAAAAAGTGATTCATTAGAGATTTGTAGATCTTTTTTATATACATAATTTTTTATTCTTTATCTTTTTTCATATCTTGCATAGTTTGACCGCAAAATTGAATTTGTTATTCTTCATCATTTTTTGTGCTATCAAAATTTGAGTTTTGGATTTTTAAAAAAATTCAAAAAGCTGTTAAGACAGTATTGTATGATGTTCGAGAATTAACCTTTTCTCTTCTTGAATTTTTTTCATATAATGTGTTTTTTGGTTTCAAATACCTTCTCTGATGAGAATGTAAAAATTAAGCAGAATAAATAAGTTAAAATTTCTTACCTAAAGTGGACGTTCAGAACACACACAGTTATCCAAATGGAAAGAGTAACGAGAATCATAGTGAATAACAAATATTTCCCAAGCAAAGGAATAGCTAAAGAAGTCGGTGGGATAATTTCTGCCAGAAGCAAGAAGAACACTGTGAGTGACAGGAGAATCGAAGAACACAGTGATACCTGTCAAAAAAATATATAAAATGTATATTTTGCGGTTTTTATTAGAAACGAATAACAATTTTCAACGTTAGATATTGTTTGGTCTTAAGTCTATAGATTTAGGTAGAAATAATAATAAATAATTTGGAAACTTGTCTATTTATTTATAAACTAGGAAAAATAGCACATTCTTGTGTTATTTATTTCAATAACACGTTCATTCCGCTACACTGCTCCGACCCAGGCTGCTGATCAATCTCTCTAGCGATCACCCTACGTGGAGAGCCTCACAAAATTGTTATGTGTGGCTCCCCAGTAGGGCCCATTAGTATCCAAGGTCTTTGTTTCAGGCGTCATTCACTCCACTCACATTCTTCTATTTCTTATGGCTCTTATCTATGGCTTACGGCTCCTTATGTCTCTTCGGATTAATATCTCTTTCACAGATTCTACCCATTCTTTTGCCGGTCTACCTCTGGGCATTCTGCCATTTACTTTACCTTTATAGACCTATTTGGTCAGTCGTTCATATTTCATTCTTTCAAGATGTTTGAACCACCTTAACTGATTTCTTTTCCATATATCAACTAGTGTCTCTCCTGTACCACATTCCTTGAGGATTATCTCGTTTCGGACTTTGTCCATCAGTGTTTTCCCGCATATTGTGCGCAGAGGTTTCATACCAATTGCGTTCATTCTACTCTTGTCCTTTTCTTGACATGTCCATGTTGAAACGGTTCGTCCGTCTATATATTCATAGAATAAAAGTGAGAGGGAGATATCATATCAAGTTATATGAATAATCATATATATATATATAGGCTAATGGGTCAGGAGGAAAAATCAAGAGTCTTCAGTGCGCATGACAGGGCCAGATGGTAGGGATACCAGCGGGTGTAAGACGCGCTGGCAGGACATCGGCACGATAGCGAAAATCGAGGAATCACTCTTCTCCAGACCGTTCAGCGGAACAGTAGAACTTAGAAGCGTCTCCGATCAAGGAGATAGGATTCGGTCGTATCACGAATCAACGGGCGCTTACAATCGTAGGATAGATTGAGTACCCAGGAATCAGTGTAAGTGAATAGTCAAAGACATAACCTTATGTGAGGTTGATTTTCCCTAATTTCTGACATGGTGTGGATTTGTGCTTCTTTTCTTTGGAACTGTCAGTCTTCCTCTACCAGATCTTATGATCTGGGCCTTTAGGCTGACATACCTACGGGAATCTCTGGTCCTCACCTGCCCGACTAAAGGGAAAGTCTGGAATTATTATTTTTCTCCTTTTTAAAGTCAAAAAGAAGTAGGGAATACTATTTGCACCCTCTACCAGATATCGATCTGGGGCTTGTGCACTAGAATTCTATCGATCTTTTTGATTACAGTAAATTAAAATGAGATGAATACAATAATGGATTAGTACAGTAAAAAAAACTTGAAAGAAATCCCAGTCACACCCTCTACTAGATTCACAATCTGGGGCTTGTGTGACAGGAATTTATACCTAGTTGGAGTAACTGATAAATACTAATTGATTATTGACTCCGTGATTGTCATTTGTGGCTAGAAGACCTACTAGGTCTGTGTAGAATGAAGTTTTAGTTATGACAAAATTCAGAAAATAACTTACAAAAAAGGTCCTGGATGCTCAAAAAGAAGAACAAGGTAGGGAAGATTGGGAAAAAATAATAGAATCTATTTCGTACGCGTTTCCTTTCTCGGCGCTCTTGTGATCCCAGAGTCAAAACAAATAAATCATATCCACGCTAAAATATCACAATTTATCTACAAAGTGAATCAAAATCGAAACCGGATTAGGGTTTTCGAATCTACAGCCGTAGTTGAATTAAGATCAGTCGAAAGTTATATATCTCAAGATTTTTTAAGTGCAAATTATTTCCGATTCCAAAGCTTACGTGTTGAAAAAAGTATAGAATTTCGTCAAGGGGAGAATGGAGCACCAATTCCAGTTCCAAGGGTGTCATTGCTTGTTAGTTTAAATAATAGAGTCGTTAGGGGGAATTTTAATGTACTTCCAAAACTTGACCCAGTTTGCATAATTGGTCTCCAGTTATTGAATAGTGTATATTAAAAGCAAATCGGAGATACAATTTTTGGCAATCATCAATATTGTTAGAGAAAAGCTCTAATTTGCAGCATCATTATTAGAAAAAAACCCGTTATAAACGTAAATATCTGTATCGAATGTAACTGATAAAATGTGAGACACAAGAAAATTTGCATAGAATCGAGATTAGCTGATCTTGGCTCAACGTCGGAAAATATAAGTAAAGACGATAGTGTTACAACTGGTACCCCTGGTGGGAGCCCTCAAATACGATAATGTTACAACTGGTACCCCTGGTGGGACCCCTAAAATTCGATAATGTTACCATGTATAATCTAGGGAACCAACGATGAACCAGTCAGCCAGTTTAGTTCAAGCTCAATTTCCGAAGTCCATCAATCACAAGATAAACTCAGTTCATCAGCTTCGACCACCTGAGTCAGTATAGGTTAGTCCGTATCAGTCCAGTATCGAAGTCGTCAAATTCTGTTCTCCAAATTCACTTCACAGTATACAAAGTTCCAAATCTAGTCTCTAAATTCAGTTCAGTACCTGCAAATGCAGATCCAGCCTACTAGAAATTACAACCTATATATGATACTATATATGATATATATGATGATACTAACCAGACCCTTTGTTCAAAGAACTAGTGTCTGGAAAGAACCATAATAAGAAATTATGAGGCGATTAAACGTAACATCTGTAACAACATTGATGTGCCTAAATGTAAAAAAACATTTTTTCAACATTATATATCAAATAATAAAATATTATACACTAGATGGTTCTTTTTACAATTTTATATCCGCAATTTGTAAGTTTTGTCTTAGCACCGGAATATAGGGAATCCAGTTCACTATAATTATAAAAAATTTCAAGAGAACGGTAATTTTATGACATGAATAAATGAGAAATATTATGGTAAATAAATGGCTGTAAATGCATATTTATGTATCTGTATCTATTACATAGAATCAAAAACCAAATCAAATCAACAATGAAGAAGTATAATTAAACAGGTCGAATGGACTTTTTAAACAAAAAAAAATCAATCTATACCAAATACGAAACATAATTAAATGCTTCGTGTAGTGACAAACTGGCACATGACTCTTGCATGCGTTTTATCGAACATGATATGTTCTAGGTTGCACACGTGCGTGACCTGTGCATCATTTTACTCGAACGTAAATCATAGTCGAGGGACCGTTTCGGAAAAAGTCGTCTAGAAGTCGAAAAAGTGTATAACGGATTAATTTTTAAAATCTAAAGTTGGCATGGAATGGGAGAAATTTGCCTATTTTTTGGTTGACCTGAGCCACCGGCGTGACCTTAAGATATGGTCATCACAGTGTTAAACATAACCTCTAATAGGAGAAATTTAAGTGAAAACTACGATTTCCGAATGAGCTTGGCTTCCGTCAGTCGTTGCGCACGCTATCGTTGTGAGCTCCGTATTTTTTAAGTATTCTTGAATTAAGAATGAGTACTTCCAGAGTTTCAATCTCACTTTATGAATAGCAAGTGGACTATTATTTTTCAGTGATAATTCTCTTATGTAATTTTTGATCTGGAGCAGACTAATTTTTTGAGCTGTGATTCAATCTGTGATTTCGCAAATTCATACTTGGGAACTAGTACTCTTGGTTAATTATAGTTATTTTTCTGCTTTTCTTGAAAATTTTAAAGACGCTTTCTTTTTTGCGAGGAGCTTGGAACCGTCGTGAGTTTCTTGCGAGATTGTAAACTTTTATAATTCAGTTGATTCAATATAGTTATTCTGCAAGCATCTAAATCGCGACCTCGGTCTGTTTAAATGTATGCCCTTGAGTATCACCTCCCTACATCTGTTATTACTCTCCAACGTGATGCCATTAGCAAGCGAGTTTTGGCATTCATAGCTGTAATAATTCATCCAGATTTTAGTGTGTTTATTGATGACATCGCATTAAAATCATAGACTCTGGAATTGCTCCCTGACGATTGCTTTACCCTTTCACGAATTTCACCTGTAGAATCATTATCTGACGAATTTAGGACGACTTTTCTGTGATTGACTGTTAAATCTATGAGGTTCATTATGGTTCTCGATGGTTCTCAAACTGTAAATCTGTTTTTTCCAAACTTAAATTCAAACTTTACCGTATTTTTCCAAGAGATCGGTCACAATATTTAACTGTCTGGAATACATATTTAGCAACGAATATTAACGTGAACTTTCCATTTTTGGTCTACAGCTAATTCATTTACACTGATGTGTATTGAATCGGGATCGAGACCTGCGGATCATCATATCTAGTGCCTACAATATCCACCTGGATGGCTGATAGGCCAATTACGGATTCTTTAAACCCAAGATCGCCATGCCAAATAATGGGAAAAACAGTACCTGGGTAACATATTAATTTTTAGCCTAAGATTTCTTATTCGAATTTTGCTAATATTTTAATTAAAGCTTATTAAATTTCAAAGAAAAAAATTGCGTGCGTAGAATAAAGAAACAATTATTTACAATATTCAAACAAAATAATGAGCAAAAGTCAGTTTTCCAGGATTCGCAATGATTGATACATATTTTTAGTATCAAATATGACAGAAATTAAAGTTTGATGACGCTTAGTTAAAAAAGATACTATTTGGTCATTTTTCAAACAATTTTTATAAGAGAATCCATCGTTCTACAAGTTCTGAATGCTAACAATTGTTATTTATTTAAACAATTTTTGTAACTTAATGCAAAATTTGTCAATAATACTATGTATAGGCTTCATTTCAAACGGGCATTGGCAGGATTTTTCTGCTTAATTTTGAAAAACAAATCTAATCTATTCATTGAACAAAATTGCAGCGGTGAATTTGTTTATAAAAATTGCTTAGAAGTTACTCAGTAGCACCTATTGTCAACTATTTAACACATCATGATTGAACATTAATTTGTCTTATATTTTATACCAAAGCTGTTGTGGATATGAAGGAGCCAATCATTGCGAATTCCGGAAAAATGACTATTGTTTATTAATTTGGTTTGTTACATTACGGACAACTTTTTAAGTATCCCACACACACAAATTTCTTATAAATTGTATACTATTTAATTTTTAGAGAAAAAAATTTAAATAAAAAAAGTGTAGGCTAAAAATTAATGTGTTACCCATTAGCTACATTTTTAAACGACTATGTAGGGCGGCGAGCAACGAACGGTGTGCCTGAACCAACTTTAAATGCAAGGTCAAAGCACATCCAATTTTTTTGTTGGGTTCGATTAAGAGGCTTAGAAGTAGTGTGAAAAAAAATTTTGCGTCAAATCCCCCAATCCGTTTTTGAGAAAAGTGTTTTTTATGGGTTAAAGATCAAAATTATCAAAAAAAATGTGGTGCATTTTCATTTTTTTCACTTTATTTAACGAAATATATTATCTTATATATTTATTTTATTTATATATTAATGTGAAAATGACAATTAATCACATACACACATACATGCACATGTATATAACAAATCTTTTGGCAAAATATTCAAACATATGGTATATTTCGCAGTTTCACATAGACAAAAATGGGGTTTTAAATCAAAATAGCTCGAGAATAAGTAATAATATTGCACGCTAAGATTCACTCGAACGATTTTATTCTACGTTAAACAGCGACCATTTTCAGTTTGTTTATCTTAATTGCTTATAAATATTTAAATTATTGTACTTCATCAAATATTATCAAATACATATTATTTTTAGAACATCGGTATCAATTTCGGCGAATAAAGGAAATTACAGTTTAAAAAAAACAGCAAATAAAAATATTTTACCACAAAAGCAGTTTTGAAATTTAAAAATTGCATTTCAATTTATGTAGCTTAATACAAAAAATTACATTTATAATCTGTAAACTTTTTGTCTTCGCAGTACACATCATTTCGCAGAATCTCTTAGCGATGAAATATGTTGTTTTTTAGAGGAAATCAGGCCTCACGTTTATTTCCGATTTTAGTATAAAAAATTATGACAAGAAGATTTTCTGATAATAGAAGGTCGAGTTAAAAAAATGGCAGAAAATAAGTGTAGGTGTTTGATGAAAATCAACTTTTTATATTTGTAAACAAATCGTCACCACCCTATCATTTTTGAACTACAAGCCAAAAACCATTATTCAAATATCCAAATTAGGTCAGAAACTATAGAATTTTAGAGAAAAAATATATTATTTTTAAAAAATAGACGTTAAAATTCAAATAATATTTGATAATAATACTTTCCACGAAGTTACGGATATTATCCGTAACTTTTTGCCTAATTATGCGAAATTTTCTTCTCAAATCAGAAATATAGGTGGCTGATAATTTCCTACAAAAAGAAACAACATATTTCGTCTCTGAAATATTCTGTCAGTTCAAATTTAGCACAAACTGCTTGGTTTGAAATGGATTTTTTGGCAATTTTTTTACTGCTTTTAAACCGAAAAAAATGCTTTACTCAAATTATAATTTTATTAAGGTGATTGGCACGAACCATATATTTCACTTTGTATAATTGTACATTCATCTAAAAAAAAAATATATCTGTTTGCTTATTTCTTAAGTGAGCATTGATAAAACGATCAAAAATCTTTTTAGTTTGGGAAAATGTTTTTTAAATAGGTTATTTAATTCACTTTTTTCTTGATTTGTACATTTTTGGGCTTTTCAAGCACTATCTAAGCATCCTAAGCCTGCTTTTTTAATTTTAATAAGAAAAGTGATAACAAAAGTTAGATTCAGACATATGCAAACAATACATTTTTTTACAAAGAATAATTTTTTTCAGTTTTTGAATGTAAAAAATGTTTTGAGTGATTTTTTTTGTCTAACAGAACGTTTCCACAATAGTAGAACTTTTTAGTAAAATATTTGTTCTTTTGTCTCCTTAATGGTTATCATGACATGCAATTTAGATAATTACCACTCGCAAATTTTGCAAAGTAACGTACAGTAACGTACGTATGATTGCATAACAGTTATCCAAAAATTGTAACGCGTTAACTTCACCGTTACTTTTTATGACTAGTAGTCATTCGTACATTAATTTAGAACAGGCATAATCCACACATAGTTTCCGTTAAACCTTGACTCTATTATTCTCTCTGCCCCTGCTGTCTTCTCTCCATACCGTTTTTCTTAACAAATTTATATACCATCCTTCCTTCCTCGTGCATCCTTCTCACTTCATCTATCCGTAATCCATTCGTTCTAAAATACCTTCATCTTTCAGCCTCCATCCTCCCACCCCCACACCTGTTCTCCTTCTTCCACCAAAACTCCCTAACCAGCTTACTTCCCCCCTCTTAAAAAAATCTCCTCATATTTACACGCCGGACTGTCCGCTAGAATCCCTACACTCGTTCTCCCCGTCTCCCTCCTGACAATGTGATTAGGCGTGTTCCTTGCCGACCACAATGTCCACTTTACATACCTCTCCTGTGTCCTATTTACCTCTTCACTTTCCTTCCAACTTATACCTCTACTCCATACAATAGCACACTCATCACTAGCGAGTCAAACAATTTTATTCTTCTTTCAAAATCATCTCCAAATAACTTCTTTCCCAACCCCCACACCTGCCTCATCACCACATTTGCCCTCCTCACTTCCTCTTTTATGTGACCATCTACTCCCCTATTCCTCCGAAACACGAAATCCAATTACACAAACTCTTTCACCTCCTGCAACGCGTCGCTCTTCCACTTCCACTCCTCTCCCTTATCCCTCCCACCTCCTTTTCTGAACACCGTAACCTTGGACTTGTCCGCATTCAGCTCTAACCTGCTCTTATCCAGGTATCTTCTCAACCTCTTTATCATCTCCTTTAAGGCCTCCTCCCTTCTTGCCAGTAACACTATGTCATCTGCATACGCTAGTGACCAAATTCTAACCCCTCCTATCCTTACTCCTGCTACCACCCCGGCCTTCAGCTTACTTTCCATATCCGCAATTGAAATCGCAAAAAGCATTGGGCTAAGCGAACACCCTTGCCCTAACCCCCTATCCACCTTGAATCCCTCCGAATCCCTCCGCGCCTCTTACCGTATCTTTGATCTGTTCATATATTTCCCTTGCCCTCTTGATCAGGCCTCTCTCAACTCCGAAACGCGCCTTTGAGAACCGCGAAAAAAGCGTGCACTCTCGACCCTTTATTCGCTAATTCTCTATCCACCACGTGCTGCAGAATATAGATATTGTCAATAGTACTCATACCCGCCCTGAAGCCCGCCTGCGTCTCCGGCAATATTCCTTTCCCCTCTACATTCTTCCGCAGCCTCTCTGCCACCACTATCGCGTATACCTTATACGCCGTATTCATTATCGTAATCCCTCTATAATTTTCCTGTCTATTTCTATATCCTTCAACCTCTCCCTAACCTCTTGTTTACTTAACAGACATGCTTCGTTCTCTGTCCCATCCAGCCTTGCTGCTTTCGACTTTCTTAACTTCGTTATCTGTTTCTCTATCTCCTCACCATCCGAATCCTCCATCTCTGCTTCCCGCGTTCTTCTACTCCCACCATCCCTCTTCCTTGAATCTGATCCCTGATATGATTCTTTAAAAACTCCCTCCACTCCTCACTCCCTATCTTCACGCTTATCCCCACTCTACGCTTTCTAAACCTATTTATTATCTTCCAAACATCATCCTCTGTCTTAACATTTCCTAACTCCTCTTCCAGATCTTTCTTCTTTTCCTGTTCTTTCTTCTTACGCATCAATCTAAACTCCTTCCTCATTTCTACGTACTCCTCCCTTTTTGCTGTACCCTCCTTCCACTTCTTATACTTCATCTTCACCTTCCTTTTCATCTTTTTACATTCCCTATCCCACCACGAGTTCACCATTCCTTTCTTCTTCTTTTTGAATACCTTCTTTTGCACGCAACCTTTCACTTTCTCTTTTAAATCCTTCCATATCTCTTCCACCGAATCCCCTTCAAAGCATGATTCCCCTAACTACTCATTATACCTCTCTATCGCCTCCCTCGTCCAGCTCACCCTCTCCTCCCTCGACCCTTCTTTCCCCCCCTGCCTTACGCCACTCTCACCCCTTATCCACAACCCTAATGGCTCATGGTCTGATTCTACCCTCCCTTCTACTGCGAATCTTTCCGTTTTCTCCCACCCATGTACATTCATGACTACACAGTCTATCATCGACATCCCCACCTTACTTACATACAGTATACCAGGTGTATAGGCTTAAATCCGCTGTTTTTTAGACAAAAGAAAGTCGTTTTTTTTGCAGAAAATAGAATAGACTTTATTAAAAGTATTTTTCCTCGCTTGCTATACATTTTCCCCATCTCTCGGGCAATTTGTGTATACCACGCCAAAAAAAGTCTTTATCTTTCGATGCAAACCACTCGTCAAGCCATTTTCCGACGTCTTCGTACGAATCGAAGTGTTGTTCAGCGAGCGCGTGAGCCATCGACGAAAACAGATGGTAATCAGAAGGGGCCAGGTCTGGTGAATAAGCGTGATGAGGTAGCACCTCCCAGTTGAGTGTTTTCAAGTAGCATTGGAACATTTTTGACATGTGCGATGGGGCGTTGTCGTGAAGAAAAATCAGCTTCTCATGTCTTTCTTCATAATCCGGCCTTTTTTCACGCAAAGCACGGCGCAATTTGATTAGTTGTTGGTGGTAGCGGTGAGCATCGACAGTTTCACCAGGTTTTAATAGCTCATAGTAGACGACATCCTGCTGATCCCACCAAACGCACAGCATCGTCTTGCGTCGAAAGCGATTAGGTCTTGAGAAAGAAGTTGATGGTTGTCCGGGATCGACCCACAATTTTCT
>CAKNWT010330730.1:0-11310 GCA_932066315.1 Andricus coriarius | reverse complement strand
CCCATTTTTTGGATCTTTTCCATGGCATGTAAACGCATGGAAATGGCCGGTTGAGTAACACCTAACTGTACGGCAAGCATTTTTTGTGTTTGTGTATCGTCCTCATCCAAAAGAGCCTGTAATTCTTGGCCCTTAACTTTTTTGGGCCGATTTTCACGCTTTTTGTAACTCAAGTCAAAATGACCATCTTTGAATCGACGAAACCAGTCTCTGCAAGTTGTTTCCGATAAAGCACTGTCACCATAGGCCTTCACAAGCATTCGATGTGATTCGGCAGCCGATTTCTTTAAATTGAAGCAAAAAAGTAGAGCTTCCCGCAAATGCTCCTTTTCTGGCACAAAACTAGACATGATTACTCAAGGAAAAATGTATGTTGTTCTATAAAAAAAACTGAATATGTGCACTAATTTATGTAGCCAGATGTCGAACTCACACAAAAAAAAACATGACGTTTCTATTGTAGCTAAATATGTTCACTACCGCCATCTCTGAGCAAACAGCGGATTTAAGCTTATACACCTGGTAAGTCCGATAAGTTGCCGTCCGATAAGTTTACAATCTCCTTAAAACGTCATCACACGCACGGCACCCACAATAATTGGGGTTCTCCCACTACTTGTGCTATTTTGCTTATGATTTGCGCATCATTCTTACGCATGCGCGCACCCAATATCGTGCTAATAGAGGGGGCATCCGATAAGTCCGCAATTCCTGGAATTTTCCGCCCCTACAGCCCCGAAATGAGAAACTTATCGGACTCCTACTGTATCTGTATTCTCCCTCTTCGTCCCCAGTTGCAACACCATTCGCCACCGCCCAGCCGCTATCCTCCATCTAGTACCTTAGAATCTCTCCCTCCTTCTTTATTATCTTATCCTTCGATTTCCTTTCGAAGCTCTCCCCTTCCCTGCAAAAGCCCACTTCCCTCTCCACCCTCACATAAAATTACCATCCAGTACTACCATACCCTCCTCTCTTTCACCAAGCAAGTCTTCTACCCTTTCTTTGATTCTTTCCATCCCATCCTTATTGTACACTGTCACAAACTTACACGGTACCCCTCCTATCTTTACTTCTCTCATTTTCACTACCTCCCCCTCTTCCTCTGCATGAACTACTTCCTCTAATCCTTGTCTAACACCCGTTATAATTCCCCCACTAGCTCTTCCTTTCTTCTTCACTCTGACCGCCTCCTGGAGTCTCTACCTACACCCCCTTGGCAGCTTTAGATCTATTCTATCCCATTCCTTTCTTTCTATTCACGTCTCTACCAGTCCCACAACATCAAACTCTTGGATGTACCTCCAGAACTTCTCATCCTTCTTCTTTGTCCCTGATACGTTCCAGGACAGCACCTTCACTACTCCTCTGCCCTGTGTTTCCCCCACCTCCCCCCCCCTACTTTCTACGAAACGAATTCCCTGCACTTCCTTCAACACCTCTTTCTCCTCGCCCTACACCCACATTTTCTCGTCTATTCTTATTTTCTGATATCGTACCCTTGCCGATCCCCCTTCACTCCTCTCTCTCCTAGCCCTGTCGTAGAGCATTCTCCACACATCCCTTTCCCTTCTCGTCAAATCGTGATCGATGAAAACTCCCTTATCCTTTATCCTATTCTTATTTCACATTATCCCTAACTTTTCTTCCCGGCTCTCCAACTACTTAACCGCCACTTCCTTCTCCTTCATCCCCTCCAGCTTAACTTTTCCTACCATCCCTTTGACCCGCCCTATGCTGTGTACCAGCGCTTCCACGCCCTACCTTTCTTCACCGCTCTTTAGCTTCAACCCTCTTATCACAATGTTATTTCTCCTGTCTGCCTTCTCTCTTCTCTCCATTCTCATCCCCATTGTCCTTATCCTTTCCCTATCTGCCCTCTCCTCCTTTTCATTCGTACGCTCTCCCACTTTCTCTTCTATCATATTCTCTATATTCTTTCAAGTACCTTTAATCTCGCCCCCCCCCTCGTCTCCCACTTCCTTTTCCGCCCTGCCTTCCACCTTTTCAAGCCTCCGTCCTTTCCTTCCAGCCCCTAATCTCCTCTTCCATCTGCTTTATTTTAATGTCTTTTTCTTTCCTACCCCTCTCTAACAGGCTGGATTTTGGGCGAGCATAAGCACCATCGATACTATCTACGTTCTGCAGCACGTGGTAGATAGAGAATCAGCGCAGAAGGGGGCGAAAGTGAACGCGTTTGTTGTGTATCTCAAAGGCACGTTTCCTTCGGTGGATGGGGGAAGGTTGTGGAAGGCGATCACGGAGAGGGGCGTGGAGAGAAGCCCGATCGAGGGGGTAAAGGAGACATATGAAGAGACGAAAAGATAAGGTAAAAGGAGAGGAGGGGATTTCGGAGGATTTCTGGATGGATAGGGGCAAGAGTATCCGCTTAGCCCAAGGTTTTTTGAGATTTTAATCGCGCATATGAAAAGTAAGCTAGAGGCCGAAGTGGTAGGAGGATTTATAGTGGGAGGGGTTAGAATTTGGTCACTTGCGTATGCAGATGACATAGTGTTGCTGGCAAGTAGCGAGAAGGCCTAGGTTAGAGCTGAATGCGGAAAAATCCAAGGTTATGGTGCTTAGGAAAATCGGTGGAAGGGAAAGGGAGGGGAATGGTAGTGGAAGGGAAAGGAGGTACAGGATGTGAAAGAGTTTGTGTACCTGGGCTTTTTGTTTCGGAGAAATAGAGGAGTGGATAGCCACATAAAAGAGAGAGTGAGGAGGGCAAATGTGGTGATGAGGCAGGTATGGGGGTTGGGAAAGAAGTTATTTGCATCTGCTTTTGGAAAGAGAATCAAATTGTTTCACTTGTTAGTGATGAATGTCCTATTTTATGAAGTAGAGATGTAGGAACGGAAGGAAAGTGAGAAGGTGAATAGGACACAGGAGAGTTATGTAAAGTGGACACTGGGGTTGACAATGAATAGGCCCAATTGTATAGTGAGGAGGGAGGCGAGGAGAATGAGTTTAGGGATTCTAACAAGGAGTTAGGTGTTTTAGAAGAAATGGGCTGAGAGGGTTGAAATGAGAAAGATGCATGAGGAGGGGAGAAAGGTGTATGAGGTGGTGAAGAAGAACGACATGAAGATAGAGAGAAGGCAGCAGAGGAGGAGAGAAGAAAAGGGAGAAGAGAATATGTGAATTGTGCGGGAAGGGGTATGCAAGGGTAAAACACTGGCTGGAGAGAGTGAGATAAGCATGCAGATATTACTGCATGAAAGAGGGGAAGAAAGGGCGGTCGCATGGGTGAAGGGGGTCTTGGGTGAGATGGAGATGAAGAGAAGGAAGGAGGAAGAGGAATTGGGTGGGAAAGATTGTAAAGAGGAGATGAAGTAAATATAAGCGATAGTACCCGCAGAGGTAGTGGTTGGCAATGGGAGGCAAGGTGAAAGATAAGGACATGCGTGCGAGGCGAAGCGAAGAAGGCAAAGCGATAAAAACGAGCGGTCGTAGAATTAAGATAGCATTAAGGTGTGGATGGATGTTAGTTGTGAGGACTAATTTTAAGACAAATTCTGTAAAATATGGAGGTTGTAAGCAAGGCACTTTTTCAGGGCCAGCAAGCTAAAAAATAAACATTTATTTATTTATGGGAATGATAATATTATATATTTTTTAATAATTACGAATAGTTTGCGAAACTATTGAATTACTATTGAATTCTTTCTCGTATTTCAGGAAAAAACAAATCATTGAGTACGAATATTGCCTGGACAAAGTTCCTTGTACTTTTTCACAGTGTCGCAAGGTTTACTGTAAATGACAAATTGACGACCGGGTGAGAACATGTAAATTAAAATGAATTAAAAAGAGTACAAATATGGTTAAATGTACAACGTTTTGAATCCAAAATAATGTCGTTTTTTGAATTTTACGTTTTAATCCATTTTCGCTCGAAATATTGTTTTTTATTAATTATGTTTAGTTCTGGTTTCATTTGATTTCATTCAAATAGTGGAAGTACGAAGCAAACTAATTCCACTGAATCTCGTCGAAAGTTCAAGATAGTAGGCGTTTGGTGACAAATAATAATAGACAGGTAATGGAAATTTTTGTATTTCCTGAACTCGCGGAACACGTAAGTTCGTGATTTTTATATGTAATTTAAACTATATCGGGAAAAGTCACCCGACATAGACTGATAGCAATTGTTTTAATTGTCTCGTACGCATTTTACTGCTGGTCTCTTTTCAAATTAGAAAATTATTTTCCCCGTTAGACTCCATAGAATATCAAAAAGTGTTGAGACAGAAACTCGGCATAATTAAAAACATAGAGTCCATATGAAGAATATTCCTGAGTATATGAGTGTATATTAGTATTTTTTGGACGCCAATTGGAAATTTGCAGTATTAAATATAGTTTTCGAAAATTTTGAACCGCCTGTTTTAAGCACACTTCAAGTCCATTACATGGAGGTTTCTTGTTTTTGGTATTGTAAATTTTCACAACAATCAGTCGCCCTTTGTTTACGATGTTCTCGACATGGAACCTGAATGAGTGATTTCTAGATCTCTGTCGCAGTACAAACTTTAGATTTTTTCGGAATATACACTTTTGATTAGCTTTTCATGAAAGAGGTTAATTTCATGCGCGCCTAAATGTAAATGCTGTGACTTACTTTCAGCATGATTTTCAGCATGAAACATTGAGTCGACATTGTGGTTGGTTTTTATTCCATCAATTTTATGTTGAAATAATCGAGCAAAGCATTCTTTGAGAAAGAGTTTTCCTTTTTTTGTAATTTCACGTAAGCGTTCGAGTATACGGCCCAAAACTTTGCCTGAAATATTTATTGTACACCATCGTTTGTTTCGTCAGGTACATCTAGCGTAGTATATTGAAACACAATATCTGTTGCATCTGCCTCAAAACTCAAAGTACTGACAACTTATAGAAAGAAGTGATTTACCAGTATCAACTTATAAATACTTATTGAGGTTTGAAGTTATTTTACCTCGCTAAAAACAAGCTGACGTCATGAAATACAAATCTGCCATTTTTGTCACGCCAAACTCATGGCCAAATATCATGTTCCTTCGGTTTAGGCTGATAAGATTTCAAACACGACATATTAACGTTTTTTTCACAGGAGTGTGTAGTTAATACAATCCAAGAAACGGATTTTTTTGCAACACTGATTTTTTTTGCAAAAACGAAAAAAATGTTGTTTTTATGTTATTAGTCACTATCAAAAACTGTACCTACAACAAATTTAATTTTTGGGATATCACGAAGTTTTCTTTAAATTTTGGAAAATTTTGAATTCCATATCCATACACAAAACAAAAGATATTATCTGATCGAACTAAAATTTGTAGGGCTCACTAATGTTGGGTAAATATAAATTTTATCCACTGTTAGGATCTGCAACCGCTTCAGACGAAACAAAATGGAATGGCGTACTGGCTAATAGTTACCTTTTCACCGGAATCACTGGGCAAGTAAAATACTAAGACTGTCAGGAACGTGATGCCCACACATGGTATTATCAAATTCACCGTGTAGAACAATGTTTTTCTTCTCATTGTAATATTGAATGTGATATCTGCACAAAATGTAAAAAGATTTAATACCAAGGTTGATGAATTTAAACAATAACACAGGTACACAAAAAAGCCTTTTGCAAATTTTTTTCAAACAACGTAGCGCGTGACCATGACATTTTATACACAAATTAAAGGTTGAGCCTTGTACTTTAGGACGATTATATTAAATAAATGATTTCTATCGCCTATATTAAGCGGTACCCGGTTTTTTCTGCTTGCACACTCGCTCGTCACTTTTTATCATACGGGCAACGTGTCGAGCGAGCGCGCGCAGCAAAAACCTATTACTATTCAAGATAGGCTATGGAAATAATGTTTGTAATATCATTTTAAATAAGTTTGTGTGCCTGTGAAATGGTTGCGACATTTCAATTAGATATTTAGGTTGATCAGCCAGCTTGATTGTCTCAAATTAAGGTTTATTTTTGTCGTCATATTTCCTGTTATAATTTTAACTGCAAATTATTCTATTATAGGCATTTTCAAATGAATATTAGACAATAAATAATAAGAATATCTTTGCTTCGTACGTTTGCTTTCTGGTAACAAAAGCTTAAGGTAATTGCCTTGAACGAATCGGAATGAAGGCGTTTTTGACGATATTAAAAGTGCTCTGAAAATTCTCCTTAAACATAAAATATATGCGAAAAAAAGATACACTCGGAATTATCTGACCTGAATACGGCTCTGAGCAACACGGATAATATTCTTCGTTTCGAGAAGCTGGTACTTCCAAAATATCCCATTCTACGGATAAATAGAAGTCACTCAGATCGATTCCAATAGCTACCAGGTTACTTCCAGCTACTTGTTCCATATGCTTTAAGTCCACCTGTAAATAAAAAGCAATAATTAAATGCTATAAAAATGCGGCACAGTTTTTTTCGAGAAAGTTGAACATGAAATGGGTGAAAGTATATTGACTTCCACTAGATACGTATATTTTTCTTTCGTGATAATGGGCGTTACTTTCGGGGCTATCGACTTTTGAACTTAAACGCTTGTGTACTCGAATTGCGTCTGCAGAGCCCGGGAGGTCTACACTATCGCCACATAGTATGCTGACACCCATTTGTAAGTATTCAGAATTGGTTGATTTTAGATTGATAGTTTTGGTAATCCATAGTTTAATTTTTGTCACTTTAATGGATTGCAAGCTTTTTAATTTGTCAATAAAATCAGTCTAGAATAAGGTCATTTTGTCGATGTTGTTTTAGATCTTCTTGGGCATGTTTTAAAATGTGAATTTCTATAGAATCGCAGCAATTTATTATCATAATTATCACGTTTTATCTTGCATTTTGCAAGAGGATGTTACGTCCTAAAATTGGGTAACAGTCGAAAATAATTTATTTTTAGGTGACACATCCTGATTCATCTATTGCAAGTATTATTTTATAGACTTCAAAAAGAAAACTTCAGTAAATTCAATTTCGTTCCATCTTTTATGTGGAGGGGAAGTGGCAGAGGGAGATCGGAAGTTATAGGGAGAGAAGGGAGAGGGAGACATATTTGTGGATGACATTGGACGGATATAGATACTGCGCTAGACTCGGTGGTTATTATGTTAGGTAGGCTCCTCAACATATGCAGCTGGAATCAACCAAACCAAAGACCGGCGACTATAGAAGGGAACTAAACTCTGAAACTAAGTAAGAGATACTAAATTCAACATCTAGGCTTCTTCCTGATTTTGAGTTCCAAGGGGTAGTCGAACATCAACAAAGATGATGAGGGCTGATCTAGGAGTGACTTCCATCTAAGAGTTACTTCAACTAAACAGTTATTGAAGACGCCAAATTACACTATTTTGTATACTGGGGCTGGTTACAGATGCCTTTGCCCGGAGATAACGTTATAACTATTGCTTTAAGCAATTGCTTCTAAAAAAATGGACAAAATTACTATACATTGAGCTTCTTTTATTCAGAATTCAGATAGTTTATATTAAATAGAAAAATATGTAGCTCAGAGTTAATAAAATTAACAGATTACAAGTACTAAAAAATAAATTTTTACATAATAAGTGGCGGTAGGGTAGGCGCTCAAGCATACATACTTTAACCTAGATATCTGGAAAAATAAGGCTTATTTACACAAACGAAAAAATACGTATTTAATGGATTTTCATGTACCTTTCTCCTGCGAAACCCCAATCAAATCGTTGTTCCACAACTCATGACATGTCCTTCACGGTGTGCCTGAACATCCAATTTTTTTGTTAAGTTTGAATAAGGGGCTTAGAAATAGTGTGCAAGAAGAATTTAAGTCAAATCCCCTGAGCCGTTTTTGAGAAAATTGTTTTTATGGGTGAAAAATAAAAATTTTCGACAAAATGTGATGCATTTTTATTTTTTTCACTTTTATTAACGAAATATGGTAAATAAATATAATATCAGTCCATATTAATACTAAAACAAAAAATAATTTATTTTTATACATGTCGAGCATTGTATTGTTGTAAGTTATTGTTACACTTTAGGTGTAATTTAAATTTTCAACTCAGAGTAACTTCGCTCAAACTCAATCTACGTATTTCGGGTTTAATTTTGAAGAAAAACAAGAATCAACGACGGATTCAAAAGCCTTAAAGCACCTTTCATATTTCAACCAACCAAGGCTACATATTCCACTCAATAAGTCAATGTTTTCCAACAGTATTTTGCAAGGATTACCTACGAAAGCCGGACTCCCATGTACAAACTCGCGAGTGACATTACACATCCTAGCCCATTGGAGACTCTCACCTTCGAATTCCGTCAGCATGTGTTTATATATTTTGTTTACAACCCCGAGCATCAGATGTAGTCCTGGTGGTGGAATTGTTTCTGATATTTATGTGCTAGCGTTTTCTGAGAAACTTATAGGAGTATTTGTACAATTTTTATACTTCTTCGCAAATTATGTTTTACTTCCACTGGCTTGCCACGTAAAAAAAAAATGCCTCATAATTTCCGACAGTTCCGTTTTCGTTACACGCATGTAATTCATCGTTTGATGCAGTACACCATGTGCAAGGAAAACTGCTTGCGAAGTTACTGTGATTTGGAAATTTTAATTACACCTAAAGTTCAAGCGGTTTTTTTTCATGTCCCTGATTTTTGTCGTAAAGTTGAAAAAGACCTTGGATTTTACAGTAAACAAGCCATGGAATCTGTCCATTCGGATTTTAAAACGACCTGGGCTAAATACATGTGTAAAAATAAATTATGTTTTGTTTCAGTATTTATATGGACTGATATTATATTTATTTACCATATTTAGTTAAATGTATATCATTAAGCTATTTCCCTTTCGGCGAGCCTCTAGGGGTAAGCGTGACACTACCCGATTCGGGTAGTGTTTTTTTAGGTGGATTTATAGTAAATGGGCTCACCACACCCACGACCGCCAACAGCAACGCAGTAGTATCAGACGGTCACCCATCCAAGTACTAACCGCGCCCAACACTGCTTAACTTCAGTGATCTAACGGGAACTGGTGCTTCCAGCGTGGTATGGCCGTTGGCGCCTGGGTCTTCTTAGCTTGAACTGATCTCGTATCGAAACCTTTGTCACGTTTCCTTGCGAAATTTGCAAGCAATTTTTCCATAATAAAGTGAAAAAAATGAAAATGCATCACATTTGGTTGAAAATTTTTATTTATAACCCATAAAAAAACACTTTTCTGAAAAACAGCTCAGAGGATTTGACTCCAATTTTTTTTGCACACTATTTCTAAGCCCCTTAATCGAACCCAACAGAAAAATTTGATGGGCTATGACATTGCATTTAAAGTTGGTTCAGGAACACCGTGCCTTGTTAGTTAATTGCCTTACGTAAAGGGATTTTCCCTGACTAGATGAAACAGCACAGGGATTATATAATCAGTAGTATACAAGCATTATAGTACATAACGTTGGTTGTGATGAAAGACGTTGGTAATCAGGATAATTGAAAGAAGCATAGTAACATTTCCCTCTTGAAAAATCCCATATAGAAAACTTTCAGAAAAGGAAGAATTCCACACTTCCCTTTTTTTAATATAATACAGTTTTTTTAAGGACTAAAAATTTCAATTAATGAAAAAAAATATAATACCTGAGCACCATTGTAAGTCCAGGATCCGAATTTCATAACGCAAGATTGTTCATCGAAAGGAAAGTATTCGACGTTTATTTCACAGGAAGATTTATAAATAGCTGGAGGTTTCCATGATACTTCTCCTGTATACCTTAATGTAGCTTTCGTCATAAGCGTTACTTCGTAATTTCCATCTGCACTGGTATTACAAAACGAACACATGTTAGTGCGTGAATTAAAAAAAAATTATTGTATGGAGTCGTCCATATTAAGATGGTCCAATCTATTTACATAAATTAGAAAGAAATTTTACTCTCAAATTTAATATTTTCATCTATATAAAGGAACGGGCGAATATTAAAGTAGATACGCAAGTAAAAAGAAACTAATTGAGGCGAATTGAGATCAATTTGTTGGAGCCTTCGTGAATCTGGCTTTGCGACAATCTGGAATTGGAGCAAGTCGTGAATTCTTGTAAATTCGGAATTAAGTAATCTAATCTTCAAATCTCCTATCCGCACAAATTGGGCACACAATTTTTAGGGGGCCTAATTCAGTTGAATGTGTCAGCACGAATTAATTTCAGTATCAGCCAATCCATTTTAATTCGCGAGATTTTAAGTCAAGCTCAAATTCGCCTGAATTCGTCATCGCGAGTGCAGTTAAAGGCTGACCTATTCAATCGAATTCGTAAGCTATAACCAACGCACTGGGCATAAAGGATCTGTTGTAAATAAATATCAATGAGTCCTGTAGCTCAGTGGTCGCCCTCTGGACTCTTACACTTGGGGTCGCTGGTTCGAGTCTCGAAGCATGCAATTTTTATCAATCACTAAAGGGTGCTTTTACACATCTGCATGCACGCACGTGCATACGCATGCATTTACAAGCGGTCATTCCAACTACTGATAAATCCAGTAATATTTTAGTAATCTTTTATTAAGTTTATTCTCATGTTTAATATTTCTAGATTATTACTCAAATATTACCAGATTTATCGGAGGATGGCATGACCCCACGGAAAAAATTTATCCGCGAAAAAGTCACGAACTTGTAGTTAGGTCTCGGATACGGGATAAAAAAATGAAACATTATATCCTTATTTTTATGAGAAATGTATGGATAAATTTCGCATTTTTTTGCGAACAGTTCGAATTTCCTACGAACAGTTCCTGAAAATTTCAGACTGAAATGTAAAGAGAGAAAATTTCATTTGCGGGATTTAATAATTTATATTAATTTACAAATTCGTAACTCAAAAGATTTGGACCCTTAAACACTGTTGACTCATCAGTTTCTAAACATAAAACAGGAGTGCGTAAACACGCGCAGCCATCGAGGCCAAACAAAATAGGTATTATAAAACTTCTAGCCACTCATCCGTCGAACTCGAAGCACACATACGAGCGCACGCACGCACCGCAACGTTTGGGCAAGCGTGTGGGCGGGCCACGTCTAGGCGAACCTACTTTCCAGTTCCCAGATTTGTCGGACAAGCTCGTGAGTGCTCTGAGAATCTTTTCCCAATCACTCGTAATATTTTGGTAATTATTCACGTAAAAAAAGTGATGAACCGTTTTAGAATTATCACATCGAGTTCGTCAATTCTTTCTCAAAGTTTGCAGATTATTTACGAAAATACATCAATATCCGATGAATTTTTCTCATATCCGAGACCTAGCTACTAGTTCGTGACTTTT
>CAKNWT010330727.1:0-12953 GCA_932066315.1 Andricus coriarius | reverse complement strand
TACATCCACACAGAGACAGTAAGTAATTACCATTTTTTAATTCTAACTAATTCTTTGAATAGATCGAATTTTTAATACTTTTTTCTTCTTATAAAGAATAATTTTGATATCTTTGTCATATTTTTCACTAATGAATGCAAAATTAATTATCGTTATGTAAATATAATTTTTTAAGGATTTTTTGGAAAATTCAAAAAGTTTTGAAAACTTCAGATATGTCAAATAAATAGCGCAACAATAAAGTTCATCTTCAACCAAATAGTTGAATTTTCGTAAAAAAGATCAATTTTCAACGAAACATGTCATAATTGATATTTCAGTCAAAAAATAATGTTAGTTTCAGTAAAAAAACAATTCAATTTATCCAAAAGAGACAAATTTTTAACAAAATAGTGTAATCATCAACCAAAAAACATTAAATATTTTCCAAAAGAGACGAAATTCCTACAAAATGTTCAATTCTTTACCCCAAAATATGGATTTCACACACAAAAGTTAATTTTGAACAGTCTTTTTAAAATTAAGGGTCAAAGTCATCGACAACTGTGATTTGGTAATTGTGAATTCTCTTTTGTTACAGCTCCTTCGGCTTTATTAAACTCATTTTCATAACGTATCTCGTGCTTCGCACTCGATTTAGTCGAAATTGCGAACTTTTCTACATTGAGTTCAACTCTATTATATCAAATGTATGTTATATTTATTTCTGTACCTCGGTCTGGGACTGCTCATTCACATATTGCAAAATAAAGTAAAAATTGTATCCTTCATGATTACTTTAATATTTGTACATTATTTTGTATTAATTTTTATTCTCAGCTACCCTAAAAAATGTATCATTTAAATAAATTTATATTATTACAATTCATAATATGCATTGTTATTCAGACAAATGTATTTGTATTATCTTAATTTTGTAATTTTAAAAAGTTCGCATCCTATAAAAAACAATTTTGTTATTAAACATTTTATTGCGACTTGTGTTATTTTTCGATATATTTAATTTGTTTATTTTCAATGTTATTTTTACGGTTAAAACAAAAACTACGCATCATATGAAAAAGTGATTGATAAAAAATTTGTAGATCTTTTTTGGGTGCATAATTTTGCTCTATTCGTCTTTTTACGTGGCTTGTGTCGTCTGCCCAACATTTTTTATTTTTTTATTCGTAATGTTGTTTTTTATGAATAAAACAAAAACTACGCGTCCTATGAAAATGTGGTTAATAACAAATTTGTATCTCTTTTTTGCGTGAATAACTTTTGTCTATATATTTTTTTCGAAGCTGATGCCGTTTGCCCAAAAATTTTGTTTCTATTTTTAATGTTGTTTTTTAACAAATAAAACAAAAACTACGCGTCCTATATTTAATTTTAAATCAAAAAGAGATAAATTCTTACAAATGGACGAATTTTCAACAAAATAGTTGAATCCTGAGCCAAAAGAGTTTTTAATCTTAAACCAAACATTTGCAATTTTAATTAAAAAAAGATTAATTTTTCACCAAAAGAGATGAATCTTTAAATCAAAAAGGCAATTTTAGAAATCTTTTGTAATATTTTAAACTCTTTTTAAATATTTGATTAAAATTAATTTTTCTAAATAAACAATCACTTTGAATATTCTTAAGAATCGTAAGAATTTTTTTTATTTATCAGGGAACCTTTCAAAATTTTTATAAATGTTTTAAAATTAAAAATCAGTTAACATTTTTCGAGAAATGTTAGGATTTTTTTTATTCTCTTAAACCTTTCAAAATTCCTAAAAAGCTTCTACAATTTTTTCTAAAATTGTGTAATCTTGCGGAATTGAAAAATTTTGCTTTCAATTTTTCTAGATTATTTTTCGTTTAGGAAATCATTTAAGTGTTTTAGAATATTTTTAAATATTTTCTTTACATTAATTTTTCAACAACAAAATTTATTTATAATTTCCCTGTAATCTTAGGGGAAAAAATCATTATCTTAAAACCTTCAAAATCCTTAAAAACTTTCAAACTTTTATTTCGAAATCTTCAAAAATCTACATTTTGTTTAAAATTTGTCGATACCGGTAATTTTTTGGTTACCGGTAGTAAAAATTTTTTATCGCTACCAGTATTAAAAAATAATTAAAACTTTCTCTTTTAACAATTATTTTTAGAAACATTCAGAAACAATTTATATCATCAAACATAATTACTTATTTGGAAATCTTGATTTACGAAATTGATGGTGCAAATAATTCTTAATTTTTATTAATAGAAAAATTCATATAACCTCATTTAATATGGTCAAGGGGTTATGATAAGAATTCTTTTGTTATTTTTGAAACATTTAGGAAAAACTTTAAAAACAGAATATTGTTGCCTCCATTATTAAAGAATAATTTACCATTTTTAATGTTGTCTTTTCATAATCAATATTTAGAATTAAAATTCTTCATTTGAAAATTGAGTTTTACAAAATTCTCGAAAATTCAAAAAAGTAAACTAAAAATAGCCACTAAAAGTCTTGTTATTCGACTTTAGTCAATAACGATGAGTGCGAGATTTTTGATAATTTCATTTCATCTATTTTTTAAGTAGGGCAAGTAGCAAATGCACGATACGCGCGCGCATACATGTTTTTGAACATTTCGAAAGAGATGATAATTTTGTGGATCATTGAATCTTCAGATAGAAGTTTTGTATATTTCTGTTCAGAACAGAAATATAAAATCAAATTTTGTTGGTTGTTTAAATAATTGATTTGTTACTTAACATTAAAATAAGTTTTTTATATGTTTTCTGATTTTTTAGTTGAAATAACTTATTTGATAAGAAATATACGAACTTTTTATTTTTAACATTTAAACCATTTGCGTAAATAACACACTTAGATAGCGTATAAACTTTACAGTTTACTTTAAATATTGAAAATTTAGGTTGAAATTTGAAATTTGAGGTCACAAATTTATCAGATAGCATTTTTAAAAATTTCACTTTTCATATTTTTAAGGGAATATGATGTTCTATCTTTTTTTTAAAATTGCAATTGAAAAAAGTCTTTTAACTCACGTTGACTAATTAAATTTTATGTCATGTTTCTTGAAAGAAAGACATTAAAATTTTCATTTCTAAGTGTATTCTCAACGAAAAATGTAATACATAAATGATATTTCAAACAAAGAGATTTTAATTTCAAATAAAAAACAGTACAATTCATCCCAAAAAAGACCAATTTGCAACAAAATAGCTCAATCCTATACCAAAAAAAATAATTATTTGTACCAATTGCAGTTTTAACCAAAAAAGATTAATTTTTTCAAAAGAGACGAATTTTCTAAAAAATAGTTTAATTGTTTAACACAAAAATATGAATTTTTAACGAAATAGATGAACTTTCTGCCAAGAAGATTTATTTTTTACCGAAAGGATGCATTTTTAACCAAAACAGATTTTTCAGTCATAATAGAAAAAAATATGTCACCCCATTTATGATTTTAGGGGATGAATAGTTTTGAATACAGAATAAAAATTTCGAATAAACATTTCTCTTCCTAATTTATTTGTTTTTAATACTTTTCCAAAGATTCTTGGAAAAATTCGAGGCAGTTTAAACGATATTTAGGATTTTCAGAAATTTTTTAAACTGACTCAAACTATTCCTAAAATTCTGAAAAATCTTTCAAAATTATAAAAATTGCTTTTTAATCTACCAGATATTTTCGACATTTGTAGAAATCTTTTGAAACCTTTTGATGCCTATTTAAATTTTCTTTAAAAATTCATTTTTCAAGTAAAAGGTAATTAAAATTTAAACCAGGAATCTCGAGAAAACTTTTTTATTTTCTTGAAGCCTTTCAAACTTCTTAAAAAGCTTCGAAATCTTTTTCGAAATCTTCAAAAATGTATATATTGTTTTAAATGTTTGGAAATCTTTTCAAATTCCAAATTACTTTTCTAATAATATCCAAAACTTGTAAACCTTCTATATATATATCTTTTAAAATTATTCAAATTTTTCTTAAAATACTAGAACATTAAATAAATTGCCTTCAAATCTTCCAGATTTTGTTAGGACAATTTTGGAAATCTTTTGAAATCTTTTTAAATATTCTCGTAAAATTAATTTTTCAAAATAAAAAAACAATTTAAATTTTCCCATGAATTTTAAGAAATTTTTTTTATTCTCGTGATAACTTTCCAAATCCTTAATAATCTTTACTTCCAAATATTAAAAATTGACCTTTCTTTAACTTTTTTGACATGATTTCAATTTTTAAATTAATTTTAAATCTTTTTAAAACTTTTAATGAATATTTTATAAAATTTCTTAATCTCGCTAACTGAAAAATTTTAATGTAAAATGGTCGACATTCTTTTTCGAAATTTTAGCAAATCATATACAAAACTTTAAAATAAATTTCAATTTTCTCTTGAAGTTTATTTTTCAAATTAAAAAATCAGATTAAATTTTCCAAGGAATTTTAAGAATTTTATTTTATTTTTTTTAAACCTTACATTTTGTATGAGGTAATAATTAACAAAATTTAGCGAACATACTTGTTCAAACAAATTATTATTGTTTATAACTACCACCTCCTATATTAATGCTAGATAGTTGCGGTTTTGTCTGAAATTTTTAAATTTTTGTTCACTTTTCATTCATCGAGGTAATAATTGAACCGTGGGAAGGCAAAAGGAGGTAAATGATGATTTTCCGAAAATAGGGGTTTTGCTAGAAAATTCTCAAAAATACATAAATCCTAGTTTTTATGGCAGCAATACCTTTAAGTTTCATTTTCATATCCATTAAAAATATAGATTTTTGTCATCAAACTATTTTTTATAATATTCACGAAAGGCATATATTTTAATATGTTTATGGTTCAATAGTTAAACTTTCTTCGTATCGATTGACCAATACTTCAGCTCGGAAGCAGAATTTTTTTAAATTGCGGTTTTGATTTTACACAATGTTATTTCGCTCTCCTGCACGATTGCCATTTTGTCAGTTAACTCATTTCGCCTTTCCATCCTTTAATTAACTCAAGTTAATAAACATAATTCTGACATTTTTAACTCTGCTTTGGCTCTTTAGTTATGAAAAAGTAATAAATAAGCATTAGAGCGAATCATTTTTGTTTCAATCTCTTTCTTTTTTGTGAATATACGTATGTTTCTGAAATTAAACAGATATTTGAAATATTCTTCACATTTTCAAGTGGAGCATAATAGATGTAAATTTTGCTTAAAGTAGTTACTGAGAGCCTTTTTGTTTAAATTAATATTAATTTTAATATTTATTATTTGTTCCTAACTAAAAAGTAAAAGAAAAGCTGAACATTGCAGAAAAACATTCAACTTTCTAGAATAACTCTAAGAGAAGACAGTTACAAATAATAATCAATTGTTTAAACAATTATGTTTGTCAACTCATATAATTAATATCTCACTGCGTAAAAAGTAGAAAAAAGTTTGAAATTTCTGAAAAAACAGCAACAGCCTACCAGTACTGTATAAAACAGTTATAAACAATAATAATTTGTTTCCACAATTATTTTTATTATATTTTTTTACTATTTATTATTATCATTTATTACCTCACTCTAATTGAAAAGAGGAGAAAAAGTTGAATATTTAAAAAAACGCAACTTTCTAGCATTATTTAAAGAGAATATTATTGACAAAAATACCAAATTTACTTAAACAATTATGTTTGGTAGCTTGAATTAATTATTACCTCACTCTCATTGAAAAGTGGACAAAAAGTGAAAAATTTAAGAAAAAACTGCAGCTTTCTAGCATTATTCTAAGTGAATATTGTTTTAAATGATAATAAATTCTTCAAACAATTATTCCTTTAAATTTAATTGGCTATTGCCTCGTTTTAACTGAAAAGTTGAAAATAAGTTGAAAACTTCGGAAAAACCGTTACTTTCTAACTATATTCTAAGAGAAAATTGCTAAAAATACTAATAAATTGTTTAAAAAATGTATTTAAACATCTAATTGCAAAACCCAATTTTTTACATATGGGGTTTTTTGGAACCCTGTAAAACAGAATTATGGGGGTGATATTTAAACAGTAATTATTTATTTTTATTCTTCAGCTAATTGTGAAAAGAAATTTTGAGTTTAAACTTGATTCACCTAATATTTACGATTCTGAATAAGATTGACAGAAACGTCCTATTTCTTATGGGAAATACGTGATGAACTTAACGGGGTTGGAGGAACCTCTGAATATAATTTTGTTCAAAATTTTATTTTAATTCACCCTGAAATATTTTTAACTCGCCTTCATTTTGTATAAAATTGAATTCTATCGAATTCTTCTAATTTCCCTGCAATTTTGCTGATATCAATGGAAAATTTTGGCTAAAAAAAATGTCTATTCATTTGAAATAATTTGAAATTTACCGTGAATTATTATTGATTTATCCTGAATTCTTTTGATTTTTTTAATTCACTTAAATTTGTCTACTGAATTCTACTCAATTCATTGCATTTTTTTTAGTTTTTTTTAGTTTAACATATTTTTTTTAAACTCACCTCGAATTCTAAAGCACATAATCCAATTTTTTGTTTTTCACGAAATTCAATTTAATGTTACTGAGACCAGTGGAATATTTTGGATTTTAAAACCCTTTTTCGGTTAATTTGAAGTTTTTGAATTCACTTGATTTTTCTTCAATTAATTTGATTTTTTTCAGTTCATTTGATTTTTGTTCCATTCGCTTGGATGTTTTCAATTCACTTGAATTTTTTCAATTCGACTAGAATTTTTATGAATTCCGTCGAATTCTTCTCATTTCCCTTAAATTCACTGGAATTTAATTTAATTTTTTTTTCAATTTAATTTTGAGTAGATCTGAAAAAATGCTATACCTCTAACAGCACCGAAATTATAGCCATGTAAAAATAATACTCTTTTTATTAAATTTTGTTAAACATTAGTTTTTTAAAAAATACTCTAGCTCTAACAGTACCCTAGATCTATACTAGTAAGCCTAATAATATTTATTTAATTTACCATTTTTTCATAAGCATAAATTTAAGTTTCGTATTATTTTTTTGGGATACCATAAAAGGTACTCAACCTTGTATAGTGACCCAATAGCTACCCCATGCCAGTGCAATAAAGGTTTTGCGAAATATTGGCCTTAATTATTACTTCTTTCTAATTTTAATACTTGATGTATTTTTAAATTAATTTTTAATTGTTTAAGCCATTTTTGTTTGTTTCAATAACCTTCTTTCCATAGAATATCGCGAATTGGGAGTATTTCATGAAACCTATTGCCTGTTTAATTAATATTGAAGATTGTTCATTTTTTTTAATTGTTCTATTTTATTTTGATTTTTCAAACAATTTATTTCTGTTTAAATCTAACTTAATATTTTCTCCCTAGTTTTTTAAAAAGTTCTGAAGTGTATCTTAAATCTTACTTTTCCAAGTTACTTCTTATTGTTTATTCAATGTGTTATTCTATAATATCGTAAATTAATAGTATTTTCCATTCAAGTCAAATGACACGATTATCTTCAGGGTAATTTTTTCAAATAAATATTAAAAATTACAAGAGATTGAAAATATTCAGAAATAGGTGCTTACATTCATTAATCAGGTCATATCATTCCGAAAATGGCATTTATGGGCGATAATATAAGGTAGTGAATTGTTTTTCAAAAAGAAACGGTAAACAATTATCAGGAAGTTTAACAAAAATTAAATTCTATCAAAAAATAGCGGAACTTTTTGAAAAATATGTTTTCAAAATATTTATTATAGTTACTGGAAAACAAGTGTAAAGCGTTATACCTCGACATTGAATTAGCTCTGTGACTTTCTGCGTTTCAAATGTCATACAAAATTAAAACGTCACGTAGGAATTTTTTGATTAGATGAGAAACACCGAGAATATAATTTATCATCTAAGTTTTGGAAGAGTTATTAATTCCAGAAAATAATACCTTTTCGCGATTTACAGGAGAAAAATTCTTTGAACAAATAAAAAATTATTAAATTAATTTCCAAATATGCTTTAAATAAATATTTTGCCCTTAACAGTCGTTAATTGTGTCAGTAATTTAAAACAATACTAACTTTTCACCATTTGGGGGAAAAAAAAATTATACAAATAGAAAATGTTTGAATAATTTCAAATTATGTTAAACAAAAAATAAAATAAAAAACTCTTGAGATTGTCGACTGTATCATTTATCCCGTTATCCCGAAAGTACTAACTTTTCACGATTTACTTAAAAAGTGGTGAAAACGAAAAATAATTATTTAAATAATTGAAAATTAGTTGAAAAATACTTGGAAACTTGTCATTTATCAATACAATATTTAAAAGTCCATGTTAATGTCCAAAGCTCGGGAGCATGAATTAATGTTGACTGATCGGTCACCAAAAGTCAAAAGATAATATAATATAATATCTTTGATTTAAGGATTTAAAAATGTGATTCATTAATAATAATAGTTCAAATAATTTTTTCTGCAAATTCATATTTTGAAGACATTGGTCATATTATTGGTTCATTTTTAATGATATTTATGGCCAGATCCAGGATAAATATCGTTGATCCAGCTATATATTATTTCATGTGTAATTGTGTATATATTAATCAAAAGAAGGATATAGAAATGGTAAACTTGACAAATCTATAGAAGTTTAATCAAAGAATGATTAATAATAAATAATAAATAATAATACATAAATAATAATAATAAATAAATAATAAAAATAAATAAAGAAGAGCCTCGGTGGCTCAGTTGGTTAGACGCTCGGACTTCGCCTTAGAGGTCCGGGGTTCTATCCCTGAGCACCATCAGATCACTTGATTGCATTGCAATAATGCGTCCGTGACTGATAATATATACCGGGACAGCCCCGTGCATACTATTCAAAAATAAAAAATAAATCCAACTACACAAAAAATGCCTTCGACACATTGGGCTGTAACCATCTTAAGCTTGAGACAATAATTTTTATAAGTTCAATATATGTGTTTCAGTGCGAACTTAAACGCTAATTTATCGATTTTTAATTTATATTTGCACATTAGGGTGGTCCAAAATTGCATTAGAATTTTTTTTCGAATTCTGATGCATATCGCGCGGAAATTTGTTCGAATCCACACAAAAATGAATCCATTTTTTCAAAATGATATTTAGAAGTGTCTCAAGCCCCATGAAATTTAACACGTATTTCCCATAAGAAAAAAATACGTTTTTGTAAATTTTATTCGTAATGGCCAATACTAGGTGAATTGATTTGAAACTCAACACTTCTCTTCACAATCAGCTATGAAATACGAATGAAATGCTTCTTTTCAAATATCACCCCCATAAGTTTGTTTTACAGGGTCCCAAAAACCCCATAAGTGAAAAAATGGGGTTTGCGAGTTTTGGCGCTAATTATGATTTGTTTGCGGTATTTTAAATGCAAATTATTTTTAATACATTAAATACTACTTTATATTGATAATTATAAGTTTAAATTAATTGTTTAAACAATTTATTGTTTTTTAGGCAATTTTCTCTCAGAATAGAGATAGAAAGTAGCGACTTTTTCAAATATTTTTCACTTTTTGTCCAATTTTCAATTAGAGCGAGGTAATAGTTCATTATTATTAACAAACATAATTGTTTAAGCAACTTATTGTTATTTTTAATAATATTCTCTTTGAATAACGCTAGAAATTGCGGGTTTTTCTTAAATTTTCAACTTTTTATCCACTTTTTACTTGAAGTGAGTTAATATTTTATTCAATTTAGCAAAAATAATTTTTTAAACAAATTATTATTGTTTGTAGCTATCTTCTTCTATATTAATACTAGATAGTTGCAATTTTTCAATGCAATTTTTAACGATTTGTCCACTTTTCAATTAGAGTAAAGTGATAATTAATTGAAGTTAACCAAAATAATTGTTTGAAAAATTTATTACTATTTTTATTAATATTCTCTTTGCCTAATGGTAGAAAGCTGCTGTTTTTTCTGAAATTTTCAACTATTTGTCTATTTTTCGCTTGAAGTGATTTACTAATTAATTTAATTTGACAAAAATAGTTGTTTAAACAATTTAATATTGTTTATAACTATCTTCTCTTAGATAAGTATTATAAAGTTGCGGTTTTTTCTGACGTGCTTAACTTTACTTTGCTTTTCAGTTATGAGCAAATAATAAATAAACATTAGAAAGACCCATATTTTAACCAATCTTTTTCTTTTTTATTTAAATATATTTTTCTAAAATAAAACAGATTTTTGTAAAATTGATATTTGACTTTAATTCCCTTCTTACTATAGACGAATGCCAGAAACAATATTTACTACACGTGGTAACAGAGTACCGGAAGCAATTTCCCAACTGCAGTAAGACTGCCTTGTCCCGTGAGATGTAATAATCAATTAATTATTTGTTCAAAGTCTTTTTATTCTTTATATGTGTATATTTTCATCGATGAGACGTGTTTCCTCCAGAGAAAGAGGGAAGCTAATATTAAAATATTTGCAATTCCAAATTTTTCTTTTAAACTTCACAATAAACTTCTTGTTGTAATGCAAAACAAAACTTTTACAAGTCATTTACAGACCCAGTCCTCCCACCTACTCCTAATTATTCCATTCTTTGGTTTTTTTCTGATGTGTCAGATAGCTTTTTGTTTCAATTAATTATTTTCAAACACTAGGAAAAGAGCAAAAATAATTTACTTAAAATAATACAATACTATTTAAAAAATGATTCATCTTGAGGTTCACCTATTATTTGTTCATAAATGAAAAGTCTAACAAAAACTAAAGATTTCACACACAAAAATTTCTAGCATTACCCTAAGAAAAGATAGTTATAAACAATAAGAAATTGTTTAAATAAGCATGATTGTTACCTTGCATTAATTATTACCTAACTGAGTGAAAAGTGGACAAAAAGTTTAAGAGTTCAGAAAAATCGCAACTTTTTAGCACTTATCTAAGAGAATTTGTTATACACATTAATATATTTTTTAAACAACTATGTCTGTTAAGTAAAAAGTGGGTAAAAAGTAGAAAATTCATAAGAAACCGCAAATATTTAGCATTAATAAAGAAGAAGATAGGTATGAACAATTATAATTTGTTTAAATAATTATCTTTTGCTAAATTGAATCAATTATTAACTCACTTCAAGTGAAAAGTAGACAAATAGTTAAACATTTCAGAAAAAAGCCGCAACTTTCGAGCATTATTGCAATTGAATATTATTGCAATAATAATAAAATATTTAAACCATTATTTTAATAACTTGAATTAATTATTCACCTCACTCTCATTGAAAATTGAACAAAAAGTGCCTTTTTTTAACTGTAATTTTCTAGCATTATTGTAAAAGAATATTATTAATAACAATAATAAATTGTTTCAACAATCATATTTGTTAACATTAATTAAGTATAACCTCAGTCTAATTGAAAATTGGACAAGAAGTGAAAAATGGTTGAAAAACCGCGACTTTCTATGTTTATTTTAAGATAAAATTACTGAAAACAATAATAAATTGTTTAAACAATTTATATAAACATCTACTTGTTAGTATAAAGTAGCATTTATTGTAATAGAAACAATTTGCATTACAAAAATCACAAAAAAAATCATAATTAGCGCCAAAAACTCGCAAAACCCATTTGTTCACTTGTGGGGTTTTTTGGGACACGATAAAACAGACTTACGGGGGTGATATTTGAGAAGGAAAATTTTATTCGTATTCTATAGCCAATTGCAAAGAGAAAATTTGAGTTTTAACACGATTCACCTAATAATGACGATTCTGAATAAAATTTACAAAAACTTCTTTTGTCCATGGGAAATACGTGCTAAAGCCACCTCTATATATCTTTTTTTAAACAAAATAAATTGATTTATTTTTTTGTGGATTCGAAACAATTCCCGGGCGATATGAATGAAAATTCGAAAAAAAATGTTAAACCACCCTATTGCACATTCCACTTATCTTTCATCTAATATCTCGACCTCTAAAGGTACATGGTTCTCTGTAAAGGTTGCCTTAACTAGTGTTTCGAAATCTCTTCCTATTGATAAAGCCCTGAGTTCACCTCTGCCTTCAAAATTTGTAAACTCATGTCCGTAAATTACGGAAATTTGAATATATTTCGTTATTCACTTTATTTTTAGCTCAAACTTAGGTCAACTGACGGTTCATTTAAACGCTACTAAGCAAATTTGGAAGCGAATTGTATAAAAGCTTGTAACACTGTTTGGATTGGTTAGTTTCTGATCAGATACACGTCATTATACCCTGCCATACGTACAAAATGGCATCGTATAAGCTGATATTCGCTTTTATATTTGCTATAAAATTGGCTATCAATGTTGTTCCATCATCGGCTACCAGCAATGGACCAGAGACACCACGAGGTAAACGATTACCAGGACCTAACTCATACGAGAGTAATCCACCAGGAACAATCTACGGGGAAAACGGCACTCCATTAAGACCACCGCCAAGGCCAGTATTTACACCAACACCTAGAAACAAACAAAAATTATCACCAGTCCACGCGGAAGACGGTACTCTATTAAGGGGCCTTCCCCGCATTGCAAATTTATAAGGCAGTTTCCGGCCGCACGGTTGAATATTTTGGTCTGATTTTTGGCATACCTCATCTACGTATGGGTCTCTTTTGCTGCTAAGTCTCGCTTTTTTGAAAAAATGTTTATATTTGAAGTTATTAACAAAAAGAAAAGAACAATAGAAAAAAAATGCAGTGAATCTCAGTGCTAGCTGAGTTTGTATTTTCGAGATCTAGCCCGTGGTCCCTCTTGAAATTTACAAGGCAGGCTCCCCGGAGAGCGAGTGGAGATTCGGGAGCGTGTCGAATTACACGAGATTTATGACCCTTACATTGTTATGAGATGCGGGCCAGTTCTAAAAACTAAAATTATGAAAGTATCCCTTGATTCAATTTTAATTAGCA
>CAKNWT010330726.1:5689-17952 GCA_932066315.1 Andricus coriarius | reverse complement strand
CTGGGTCAGCGAAACGTTTCGCTAGCCCGGCCATGATGTTTGCCTCACAGGTGGTAGTTTTTAGGGTTTTGAAGTTGGTTGCACAAATTTGAACAAGTTAAAACGAAAATAATGCGCTCATATAAAATTGATTTTGGATACTGTTGGGGCCAGCGAAACATTTTGCTGGCTCGGCCATGATGTTTGCCGCATAGGGGTTAGTCTTTAGGGGTTAAAATTGGTTGCACAAATTTGAACAAATGAAAACGATAATAATAAGCCCATATAAAGTTGATTTTGTGTCATGACGGGGCCAGCGAAGCGTTTCACTGGCCCGGCCAATGTTTTGTTGAGTTATCAGGTACTTCCGCTGTTGCACAAATTATAATTTTTGTTGTACAAATTTGAACGAATTCTGCACTAAATATTTGGCCCAAATAAAGTTGAATTTGCGTGGGTGGTTGGGCCAGCGAAATGGTCCTCATGATAGGGTAGATCGTTTTTTCTGTTGTTAAAAATGCAACTGTTTAGTAGAAAATTCTTTCTTTTTTATTGACAACTTTACAACTTGATTCGATTTTTGTTTCACACAGGTCGGTATGGCAATCACCCCAGGCGAAGAGCTGCACGAATAATCATATTTCATACATCAAACAAAAATACGCAAACTGACTGATAATCTCATATAAACACTCATACTGCCTACTCCAATCACATTCACTAAGTGAAGCTCTTCACGAGGGCCTATCCATTAGCATCCAAGATCACTTGTTTCAGGCGTCCCGCACCCCGGAGACACATCTCAAGAACATCTCAAGAAATTTGTCTGACTCTTGTCAAACAGTGTTTCGTCCACAACACATTCTTTTAGAATCCTTTCGTTACTGACTCTGTCCAATAGCGTTCCACCTCATGTGTACCCCAGGAATTGCATGCTTGACCCCCAGTTTTGTTCGAAAGTTCAGAAAAATAATTTTTTACAAATTTAGGCCAAATAGGTTAATAGTTAGGGGTCGCGCAAAAGCCATAAAGTTTCCTATTGATTCAACATGGGAAAAAGACATCCTTTTTTAAATCCAATATTTAAGCGGAATACTATGTTTCGAATGATTCCGTATTTCAGTACCTGTTAGCATGACGTTTACACCCCTAGAATTCCAAATACCCAGTTTTTATTCACCTCCTGAAACTTTTCTGAAAACATGCCTTTCGTCAACTAAAGTTTCAATCTATTCCGAGGCTACTCTATTTGTATCATTCAAGGTTCACAGGACCTTTTTTTTTATTCATTGTACCAAAATACTCGTTTCTGCGTACACTTTTCAAATACTTTCTTTTATTCGAAGAAATGCAATTTTTCGTATGCGTAAAATTATTTAAAAACATGTTATTATTGGTCATTATTAAAAAAGTCGAAAAGCTTTAGCACATTAATTCATTTTGCAAGTATGGTTTTAACTATTAACGCATTTTGATATAATTTTTCAAATGCCGCTATTAGTCTTATAATATGTAGGTATACAAGGAAATAGAACCGAAAATTTATATTAAACCTTATTCTTAAATTAATGAGTGTTTTTTTTTTTTTGAAGCTTCAATTTAGAAGATTGAGTGAGATAGTAACTAGTGGCCGCGCACATACGACGTGGACACTTTTTTGCGTCGGGTGGGTAGGAGGTCAAAAAGGGGAAGTCAGCAAACAAAAATTGCCTGCGTGGGATTCATGAAGCCCACTAATATACATATGGAAGCATCTTGGAGAAAATGAATTTTCTGGCTAAATCAGTATTAGATACTGTCATTCATTCTCATCTAATTCACTAATAAAAAATGATGATCACCGCCGGAACTCTATTCCACGCTTTTGCCGTTTTTCTTGATTATTTTGGTTAGTATGTAATAACACAACATCCTATCTATAATTTTAAGTAAGCTGGAGTATCTATATATTTTTTAAATTATACTCTGTGACGCGACCTTTTTCCTTAAATGGAAAAATATAATTTTTGGTCCCTTAAGGCCTCGCACAAGCATAAATAAAAATAAGACAACATTTCCGATAGACCGGGCGCCAGCCTTCCTAAAGGCAATCTAAATAAAATTTCCGAATAACTCTAAACCAAAATTAAAGAGACAACAGCGATAAGAGACGGCAAGATACAGCGATACGATACGACTTGGTCTGAGAGGAATTCAGAGAAATCCACAAAGGCAACGGCTGGTTCAGTCCTTATGATAGAGTGGAAAGTTCAAATAAACATCTGCCTAGATTTTCTTGGAAATATTCACATCAAAATAATTGGTTAATTGCATAAAAAAAAATATTAATTTAAACAAGTCAGAGTGAATTAGTCATAGATCGAAAATTAATAAATTGAAGGATTACGATATAATGCACAAACGAATTCATACAAAATGAATGGAAAGAGAATATTACTAATATAAAACGTTTTAAAATCATTAAGTTATATAAAATTCTACATTTTCTAAGAACAACAACAAAGAGTGTAATATTTATACGCAACAGGATACAGAATTAAAAGAAGCGACAACAAAAGGGGTCGACAATTCACCTAATTGACATCGTTACGAAATGAAAAGATTACTAAATTCTAGAAAAAAAGGGATTTTTATCATATTTTTGGTCGGGGCAGAATTCTGAAAAGATTACTAAATTTTAGAAAAAGAGAAATTTTTAGAGTATTTTTGGTCGGGACAAATTTCTGAAAAGATTACTAAATTCTAGAAAAAAAGGGATTTTTATCATATTTTTGGTCGGGACAGAATTCTGAAAAGATTACTAAATTCTAGAAAAAGAGGAATTTTTATCACAAATTTGGTCGCTAAAGGGGATACATTTTGGAGAGTTTCAAAACTGAGAGGTTAATTCAAGGGCAAAAGGTCTACATAAAACGGCTAGCATGTGAGGGGCCATGAGGTGGTAACGAGCCAGACACCGGCACTCCAAAATCAAGAAATTTAACTATAATACATTTCACCAATTAAAGTTTTACAAGTAGTTCAGCCAAGGAGACAAACAAAGATGTGATAATAAAAGAACTTGGCTAAACCACAAATTAGGACTGAAATCCTACCTTGAAATAGACGAATGATGCTCTGCTTCTCCGCTACCTGTCGCTTTGCTTACAATAATCGTTACTCGCTTGCAGTTACAATGGCATTGTACGTGCCAACAGTCCTCGCACGCACGGGGACCAGCGGGCGTCAGAGTAGGGGAGAAGAGAGAGAGAAAGGCGCGCGAAACTTAATCATGAGTATTCCTACGGTCGAGAGGGAGATCGACGAAATCCGCTCCACCCTTGCCTGCCCTGCTGCCGTATTTTCTCCACACGTGCTTCCTTCCTTCCCGCGGATTGGCTATTTCTTCAGGCACGAATTCTTTGCTGTAGGAATCCGGACCACGGGATTCGAAGCATTTGAGCGATGGTTGAACTCCTAGGTGAGGATTGGTGAATGGAACCTTGCAGCCGGCAGATATAGGGTGGTTTTCCACGCAACCCTCTCAAAGTTTTGAGAAACATAGAGGCGTTAATATGGTTTCTCCGTTAAGATAAATTTTGGCGGAGATGCCTGTCCACTGACGGACTTTGTGGTCATCTCGCCCTGGGCTTATCCATTTTAGTAATGAATAATAACCCTGGCGATAAATTTGAAGTAAAATTACCTGTTCATATAGTGCATTTCAAGGTAATTCTCTTGATTACGCCCGCACCCGGAATTGCCTAGGATCTTGGACTCGATAATAGAGATTTGCCGCAACTAGGAGCAACCTGAAGAAAGTGAAATCCAGGTCCCAGGACAGTAGAAGCCTCGCTAAAAAGGAGGTGACAGCTGACCCTAATCGACGACTCAACGAGATGGACGAATTCTTGAGTTTCCCAACTCAAGGCCGCAAAAATCCTCACAATAATGCCATAAAAATAAAATACAAAAAGACCAAGTTTTACTTGATTAACTAAAAAAAATACAAATAAAACCATGGAGTGCCGAATCTACACGAAGCGTCAAATTTTGTTTCTGCGTTAGAATTTGAATTTTGTATCTAATTTTTGTGATATGCAAAACTGCAACATCACAACTCACGGAATTTCAAATAAATTTTGTAGCTAAGAGATATGAATTTTCAACAAAATGTTTATTTTAAATCAGTTGATTTAAGTTTCGACCAAATATATGAATTTTCAAACGAAAAGATTGATATTCTATAAAAAAATACGAACTTTCAACTACATATTTACATATTCACTAAAAGAGCTAAATTTGGAATTAAAATTATTATACTTTCACCAGGACAATAAAGTTCTACCCAAATTTTAAACAAAAAAGATAAATTCACAACCAAAAATGTATTGGCTGATATTTCAACTAAAAGCGATTTTAATTTAGTCAAAGGAAGCGATTGCGTTACATTTTTATCTTTATTGAAACAGAAGGTAATAGCGTTAATTGTACATATGCTATGTCACCTTTACTAAGATAAGGTGACGCATATACAAGTCACTTTTCTTTAAAATGGTGAAATCATTATTATTTACACACTTGATCTATTTCACCCCGCTTTATTAATGCCCCGTGTCTCGTTTCACCGAAAACACTTGTTTACCTTTCGAAAATTTTGAAGTAATAGTTACTTTATTCCTTAACTCAAATTCGCCAAAGATCTTTTTGCCGAACAAGCAAAATCTGAAATGGGTAATAACCTACGCAGCTCAGTATTGCCAACTTGCACTAAACAGTAGCCTGAAATTATTTGGGTAACCTCCGTGAACAGTATACAACATCAGAACACATCGCTTTCCAATTTCTATGCGATTTGTCTTTTGTGATTATTCATAGAAATACTTTAAGTTGCATCCCTAATATTTTCCCATTTTGTTTATGTTCACAAAATGTTAATAAAAACATAGTTTAAAATGTGACTTTTATTCTTAAAAACGTGATTGTTACAAGTGTTTATCATGAAAAAAATATTTTCAGGTACTGACTTGGCCGTATTTGTAACAAATTAATTAATGAAATGAAATATATGATTAAAATTCATAATGCAAGAAGTTTGAATTTAGATTATTATCATTCGCGAAAATCTCCATAAACGACTCCGTAATAAATCAAAGACAAAAAACTGCTGCTCCAGTTCCATAATAAGCGAATTTCGGGCAAGTCAGTTATCAACGAGGTTCCACTATCTGCAGATACTAATTTTCACATTTCAAGGATATAAAGGAAAACATAATTTTTTAAAAGAAAACATTATACGATAACTGGCGTCCATCGACGCTAGTCGATCGTTCTACGGCGAGGTTGAACTTAAGTTCCAATACTGGTAAAAAATACCAAAATCCTCACCAAGTTTCTCAAATCTCAATACAAAGGGATGGAAAGCACAGATACTTCTTGACGCTCGGGGACCACGTATACCGACGCTACCCTCTCTCTTGGCGTGGGAATACCGTCAGACTACTTGTATGGCTTGCCCGCACTGACACCACCGTAAAAAAATGCTGTGTTATTTTACATCGTACTACGTTCGAAACTAATTGACCCATATAATACCTAGTGAATTTACAAGAGTATGCGTGAGTGAACGAGACCCTTTCATAGAAAAACGAACGCCACTGAAAAAACACACTGCGTGTAAGTTCACATCCACGTGCGTGGAAAAACTTTGTGCTTGCAAATTGACAAGATAAACGTAAATTGTCCATCAGTCGGTATTGAACAGTCTTTCGCTCTATCCGTCGCTCTTCTTTTCGCCTTCAACCAGTCTGTCTCATGTAATGAGGAATACATATTTTGTAAATTAATGGAGGTAGACAAATTTCGCAACAACGCGCCCTCTGTTTGCTGGCCTAGGCGCTTTCCTGTCTGCTTCCTGCTGATCGCTCAACTGCTCGCGACTCAGGGGTTTTCTGCGATTTGTCGATCAGGCCCGAAGTGCGTCTCCATCAGTGGCAATAACATACTGCATGTAATTTTTCTCTTTATCAAGCACTTCTACATTCCGTTAATTTATATCATTTAGAAAAATGGTAAATACGCTGTTATTTGTAAATTCACAGTCTCATGAAAATGCAATGCTCTAGATGTATCTTTACGACGTATTTTATAGGTCAAATAATTTCCAGTGTAAAACGCTGCAATTTTACACGTCCACTATCAGAGTACCGCAGAAACGGTTTTATCACAATGTTCATTTCAGTTTAATTCTAGCACGATGCTAATTTGTATTGAGGCCTCGTTAATTTACTACTTTATTTACAGTCAAGTTCTGAAAGTCGGATAAGTTAAATTACGGTCGAATGTGATTTTAAACATAACTTTTTCACAGTGAGGGGGAACCGACATGGAGCGCAAGTCGAACTGGTACGATCATGAGTCTTTTTTGACGCGAATGAAAATCTCATCCGCTCATCGTGTCGCCCACGCTGTACAGTGAGCCACTACACTCATGATCGCGGCTGTATGTTGGCTAGATGCTGGCTAGTAGGCGTGTAATAGATGACAAATTTCGTGTCTGTTCTCTCTCTCTTTTCCTGACTTCGCCGTGTTCCGGACAAGCTTCGATCTCTAAATAAATCATGAGAAAAAATCAAATAAAAAAAAATTAGTTTAACTTCGAGTCAACTGAGACTTGTCCATGGAATTCTGATCATGTTTAACTGAAATTAAAACTGAAGATGAAGTACAAGAAGTGAAAAGAGGAAACTGCGAAAAAGGAGGAGTACGTAGAAATGAAGAAGGGGTTCAGATTGAGGTGTAAGAAGAAAGAACAGGAAAGGAGAAAGATCTGCAAGAGGAATTAGGAAGTGTTTAAATAGAGGGAGGCATGTGAAAGATAATAAATAGGTTTAGGCAGCGTGGAGTGAGGATAAGCGAGAAAATGGGGAGTGAGGAGTGGAGGGAATTTTATAAAGAATATTTTCAGGGCTCTGATTCAAAGAAGAGAGGTTATGGGAGTAGAAGGACGAGCGCAGCAGAGATGGGGGAGTTGAATGACGAGTTTTTTTTGTGCAACATATGCGCATACTATGTAAGAATAATATTCCGCAAGGAAACTTTTCGTAATATCTTTATTAGGGTAAAGTTGGTTGAGTCTTTTCCTGTGAATAACTTTAACTTCCCCTAAAAATCTTTTTTAATAGAATAATACTTATATTCTATATAATACTTATGGTATGAAACACTTATATTGAATACTTGAATACTTATATTCGTTAATTATTCGTCAATTCATCTCTTTGGTTGCACATTCATCAATGTTCTTCAAAGTTCGTCTTGTTCGGTTAAATTCAAAAGTCTTTTATTTGAAATTTACATATTTTTTGGTTGAAATGTCAACTATTACATTTTTTAGTAAAAGTAACACTTGATATAATAGAGTTAAACATAATATGGAAAATGTCTAATTTTTAAGCACTTAATTCGACTTCAAAGAGCGAGACAATTGTCGAGAATGTATTCGTTGAAAACAAAGAAGATTAAAAAAAGCAGGGTGACCATTTCAATCGAGGAAGAAAATTCCCGGGTTTTATCCGGCCAGTAACCTGCGAAATTTTAATTTTTAAACTTTTACAAATTAAACAATTCAAAGATGTATGGCTAAACAATATAAATGTACACTACGCTATCATATTCACTTCTCTAAGTTTAAGAACAAATCAATCAATTTGTGCTTTTTAAAATTATATCATTTCAAGCAACTTTAGGTTCAAAACACGAAATATTGAAAAATTGAAAGTTTGTGGTTTATACACGATAGACATGAAACCACTTTCTGATTGAGATTCTGTTGTTTATTGGAGATTCCGCGATTTCTTCGGCGGTCAATACTTTAACCGCTCCGCTCTCTATGTTTATCTTGACACGTTTTGACCCCAACCCAACAGGTTTATATATTCCACGAAAAGCCACATTTCTGCATGAATGTTTACTTAATATTGCAAGGGCGTCACCATTGGACGTTGACAATACAATTTGTGCATCGGTTGGCATGGGGTAGAGACGATGTCGGTAAATCAATCGAATTGGTTTATTGGGAGGAAAAACGTAGCTTCGAAGTTCGAATATCCGGTTCGGATTATTCTGGGGAACAAGTCGAACAAATGGAAGCTCATCAGGTTTAAATCCAAAAACGCCAGAAAAAGGTTGCCTGGCACGAGGAGACCTGGACCTGGAACGAACAGGAGGTTCAGCAGAAGAAGTAGACTCGGCAGAAGAAGTAGACTCGGCAGAGGAATGAGGAGTGGGAGGAGCAGGAGACCTTCTAGGAGAATTTCCTTCAGAAGAAGAAGCAAACGGTACCTGACGAGGAAAACTCGGATCATCTTTATCACCAGGCAAAAACTTTGACTGTGAGCTTAATTCTGAAACAAGAAGTAGAGGATTTTATATTCTTTTAAAGTACGCAGTCGTTTGTTGGTATACCGTAAGTTGTAAATGAAGTTGTTATTTCTTTCTTACTTTTTATCAATATTCAAGAACGATTTTGTGGAAACAATAAAATATTTGTTCATATTAATGAGGTAATTCAATTCTAAGAATATCGATATACAGTAGACCCCATTATATTCCCTCTTTGAAAAATAGATCACAAAAACCGATAAGAGTTTCTGTTCTGGAATGATACTGATGATAATGATTGTGTACGCAAACATGTAACTAAAATCGCTTAATATTAACTAATAATAAACTGTAAGTACTGTGTGAACTCTATTGCACTATTGGGAGGGTACCATATGTGGACGTGTAGATAAAACCCAGCACAATTGGGTACGTATGAAATTCCTTAATTTAGAACTCTGATTTCCGTATAGCCTGAAAACAAATTTAACACAATATAGATATATTATATTAGTATACTTACCAATAGAATTAAGGATAACGGCGAAGGATAAGACTAGAGTACAGACAATCCTCATATTTTCTGATAAGAGAACAAACTGATTAATGTATGTGTTAATAATGAATTTGATTAACACCGTACTCAGTGAATATTCTACAGCTTCTGCTATAGCCGTTATCTCTTACATAGATGGCATAAAGTTTGTTCTTTTAAGATATTTGCATTTGATAAAATTCAGCTTCAAGGAAAAAAATTTAGTTACAAGCTACAATAAAACTGATGTCAATATTTATATAATCTCTTATGTTTTAAAGACAACTGATTTTAACATGAAGAATTTATATTTTTTTATCACAAAAATATGAATATTAATGTCATTAATAGTATTTTCTTTCTCTGAGAGTTAAAATGTTTACAGTTCCTTAAAGCGATACATCCCGACACAACTGAAACGTGCACTTTCTGCACGTCTGCTCCTTCTGTCCTAGAAGGTAAGCAAAAGCGAGAAATTTACGCGAGATAAGATCGTGCAACACTGTTCCTTGGAGTCAAGTCGCTATAGCCGCGCATGACCTTACGCGGCAGCCGGGACAGTTCGAGATGAAGGTTTCACCCCCGGATGCTTTTTTACAGCTACCAATCTTGGTAGAATGTTATGAGAAACAGTATTGACGGCCCTGATGAAGAAATCTCAGAAGAACAGCCTTTTGCATCCGGTTCGCGATGGACTGAGCCTGAGCCTGGCAAGCCGAAATCTTGTTCAGTTGGCTAAGAAATGAAGCTTTCATACCTCCAAGACAGCCGATTATGAGAACATCAAGATGGACTTTGTAGCCTTGGTACAGCCTGCTCAGCTCGAAAAGAAATGCTTGATATTTCGGAAAATAGATCAACACCATAGAAGTGCCGAAGATGGTAATATAACACTTTTACAGCAGCATTGTGTCTCCCTTTGAACCCGTAGCGTGAATACTTTGAGCATCCACTGAGAACATGTCCAAGTATTTCTGGCTCTTGCTTGTACGCTCGGTAGTTTGATATCGCCTACAGGTACGTTCATTATGCACTCGCGGTAGACTCAGGTGTCTATACCGTATTGACAAGTAGAAAGAACTCCCTCAGTCTCTGATCACAATCCAGCATACTTGAGAAACATGTTAGACAGACCCATCGAGAGCTCTTCTCTACGTATGATGCCGTATTGTTCACCATGAAGCGGCTTGTCAGCATGTTCTCTTAGTAGATGCGTATGTTACGCTTTCCGTACACGACTTTTGAGCACCAAAGGTGCTAGTGATGCTAGGCCATATATAGTGTCACTGAAATCAAATGGGACACAAAGTTCCTCTGCAGCCCTATCTGCGGCACGGTATAGAAACGCCGCAGCACGGAGGACTTCGTATTGATGTACGAGTCACATAAGAGAATCTCTGCTATTTAGAACTGAGCAAGTTGTAGCCAGAACCGTTCTTCGATGAAGAAAATACAAGCTTAGCAAGCCTCTACCCCCTTTATCTCGAGGAAGGTATATTCGATGTACGGAAGATCTAGGATGATGACTTCGACGGATTTTAATCATCTTGCGTGTGCTTCGGTCAAGCGGCTTCAACTCCTCCAGGTGCCAATCTACTGCACCAAATATGTAGAGCAGTATAGGAACGGCCAGCATATTGGTCGCCTGGATCTTATTCTTTCCAGATAATTCGGAAGCCCAAATTTTTTTGAGAATTTGGCAATACATTTTTTCGAAGGCCGTTTTTAACACACGCACATTTTGTGTTTCCGCTTGCGGTATTCCAAGATATGTATATGTTACTCCATTACCAAGATGTTGAATGGTATTTCCGCCTGTGAGAAACACATTCTGATCGTCACGCGATGATGTAGTTTCTAGTCTTCCTTGGTGCAGGTGGACGCAGGCATCCTTGTCTAGTCCGAAGCTCATGCCAATCGCTTTAACGTACCCCTTCACCGTCTCCACAAGGATGTTAAGGTCCTCTTTCAAGGTGGATTCGGTAGCTGATATAGGACCTTGTGTCGCTCTAAATCGTAAATAGTGATCGTGCATCCTTTCAGAAAACAAACTGAGTTACTTCAAAGTAATTTTAACCCAAACATCGGGTGGAATTCCGTCGCTGTTCCACAAATTTTACGGAGACACAATCGACATGCAAACTTCTTTTGCCGTTTCAAGCGTAGGAAGGCACAAGTAACTTCTATTCATGTAACTGTTTATATTATCTACCATCTTTATAATAAACCATCTTTTATCTTAACGACGCCTCTGTTTATTATGAACACTCCTTTGATGTTGTTCGCTCGGGACGTGACAGCTCCTTTGGTGGCAGCGGTAGGATTGTCACTTCCATTTAAATTAAGTGCTTTTATAAGACCGATTCAAGGGTGCGGTCAGAGATAGCTTTCACATAAAGAATTTCTCGACCATCGGGGATTTAGTCAAGCATTTAAAAGAACCTTTTGCCCCACGTAAAAGCTATTCCTGAAATTTACACGACATTTCCACCATCAGAATGAGACGAGAAGAAAATGTCAGTGAATTCTTTGATCGCATGATTCTTTTAAAATCAAGAGCTCAAGCGGCACTCGAGAGTAAATATGCCAACGTGGAGCAACTTTCATCCCCATTAAATGAATGTGCCCTAGAAGCCTTCAAACAGGTTTGGTGGCGGTGCACAAACCCTCAAATTCAGATTGTGCCCTAATAGTGTCTCTCGAATAGAAGCGAGGCAACAATTGAACACGCAATATCCTACGAATTATTGGTATGATTCAAGATATTCTCAACCTAATTATTCAGGACGAAGGAACGAAGCCCTAGCCCACATGCCCGTTTTGCAACATCCCCCGATTCATATAAAAATTGGGATCAAAAACAGCATCCGCCAGTGATAATAAAGCGTTCTTATTCACCTGAAGTCTCAAACTGTCCTAATGAAAATAACCCTCATTTTTCAAATACTCATGTTTCACCTTACCAGTCTCCCTCTTCGCCCTATAACCCATATCCCTATTATCCAAATTCACACAGACAGAATATCAGATATTCCAACCCTAACTACTAAAGCGAAGGAAATATCAGACCACCCTGTTCGCAATCTTCTAATCCAACCGACAAAGATACTTTAAACTACAACTTTCCACGCCGCATGGATGCAGCGACGGGCGAGTCAAAAAAAGAGCGTCAGACGAGCGTAGGAGTCATAATGAAACAAACAGAATTTTTCGCATAAAACTGAGCCGAGAATCCCTAGTTGTAAGATATTCCTCCTTAAATTGCATAAACAAGACAAAATTATTTTTAATCGACACGGGAGTCGACGTAAATATTTTAAAATTAAATTCGCTAGACGAAGATTTATTAACAACGGAAAATCAATCCATAAACATAACAGGAAGTACG
>CAKNWT010330722.1:0-10605 GCA_932066315.1 Andricus coriarius | reverse complement strand
ATTAAAAGTATTGTTAGGTTCTCCGAAGAAAACAATTCATACAAACATGTTTGTTTTTTTTCAAAAATTGTTCAAAAATGGTAATTATACATGTATGTATAATTAACATTTTTGAAAAATTGTTTCATATGAATTGTTTTTTATGTACATAAAAATAGATGGAATTTATATTAAATACCTCTCAGTAATACAAATGATTAAAAGAGTTGCTAACTATTTTGGATACTAGCCCATTATAATTAAATCCACAACTCTTAATTTTGCTGTCAAGGTTCTGCAGTATTACTATCACAATTTAGAATTTAAAAAAACTTCCAGGGTAAACATCCCTCAGTGCCTTCAAACTTGCCTCGCAATATTACCACAATGGGTTTATGATATACCAACATACGATTATCTACTGAAAATGTAACTCCATGTTTCTTGTTGCAGATTTTAGTTCCCAATTCGATTGTCTACCCAATGGAGACCCTATTCCTGGTGATCCACGTTGCAGACCTTCTTTTTCTCTTACGCAAGAGCAGTTTCCTGAAAGGTCTCTTCCTCCTGCCGGAACTCCTATTCGTGAGAGATCTCTTCCTCCTGCTGGAACTCCTATTCGTGAGAGGTCTCTTTCTCCTTCCGAGCCTGTTCTTCGTGTCAGGTCAAGGTCTCCTCCTGCCGGATTTCATTCTCTCATCAGACCTATTCCCCCTGCCGAGCCTTCTCTTCGTGGCATGTCTAGATCTCTTCCTGCCAGGCATATTTCTTCTAAAGTACTTGGATATAAACTTGAACAACTGAGATTTATTCGTCTTATGCCCAATGCGAATCCGCACCGGCAGTTCGAAATTCAAAAATACACTTTTCCTGCCGGTAAGCCAATTCGATTGCGTGCACACGGAGCTAATACCTTTAGGCCCATGCCAACCGAAGAACAAATTGTTTTAAAAACATCCAATGGCGACGTCTTTGGATTATTGGATGGTAATAGATATTTTCGTGGAATATATACAGAAAGATATTCCTATGAAATACGGGTGAAAATAAACATGGACAGTGGCGCAGTTAAAGAGATGACCCTGCAAGAATGCGTGGAAGCTCCCATAGGCATAAAGCACCCTATCAAAAAAAACTTTAAAGTAATAAATGTAAACAGCATTCCTCTACATCATTAATTTAATTTTAGGGCTTTAATCTTTTACTAACGCCACATGTCTAATCGTTAAATAAATACATAATTAAAAAAAAGAATAACAATAATGTAATAAATTCCAAATGAGTCAGATTGTGACCATCAAAACTTAACGCTGGCCTTCTACGAAAGTTTCATTAGCGGAAAACCCGGTAGCTGCATTTTGAAAAAAAAATGTAATCACCACACATGTGTTGAAAACCAGTTTCGGAGTGAAAAGAAATTATAAAAACCATTCTGTTACCTGGTCAGGTTTGTTGTCTTTCATAATAATTGCGACTACTAATGACGAGAATGTATGTTTAAAAAAAATAAATATCAAAATGAAATATACTTGATCATTTTTCTTGTACCATTTACATACGACATAAGTACGACGGCGTTTGACCTCAAGACATTGGAAAGGGTGGTGTGTGACTTAAATTATTAATATCATTTCTGTAACTAGTGACAGAGGTATCTCCGATCCCTTCTACAGGACATGGGGATGGGTTAGCGGCGTGACCTGAACTATTGATGTGGCTAATTAGTAATCGCAGGAGTACCGCATGTCCCATTCCAAGGAATTCTACAATTCAGACCAAAATTTTTTTTTGTAGGAGAATAATGATTTTGAAGAAAAAAATTCCTTTATGTAAAAGATGTATTTATAAAAGATCTACCACTTTTACGTGAAGCTTTTTTGTAAATTTTAATTATTTACTTGTACTGTGACCCTTAATCTATACTTTATGAGAAATAAGTGTGCACTGAAAAAATAAAAGGTAAAAAGTGTTGCAGGTAAAATTTCTGGAGGTAATCTCGCCATGCAAAAAAAATGAAGATCGGTGAGGGTAAAACGAAAATTCAGTGATCTTTTATGTTACCCTTGCCGATTTTCAATTTTTTGCATGCCGAGATTTTAATAAAAATTTATTTAACTAGGAGGATTCCAAAGGATATAAAAGGATTTTATGGTAGAGTGGTTAACAGTCCTCTGAATATAATTATTAATATCATCACTATCTAAACGACAATATTTTATTTAAATCCTGAGAATTGGGTAAATTTACGATGAACCTTTTAGTGTAGCTAATGCAGATTTCGAAACTGCCGAGAAACCGAGCGTGTTAAATTTGAATACAATAAAACCGGCCTGACGTCAGATTTGACGAATTTGTAATCTGAAACAATCTGTTTAGTAATAAAACGATTTCCTTGAGGTAAAATGATATCAATAATAGGTGCACACTGCACATACTACTTGTAATACAATTTGTTAATTTAAAGCAAATTTAACTTTTTTTTTAATTATGCATACTTTAATAAAAATATCGAATTTTTGAAGCTTATTCTGTATATTTGGATAATGTATACATATCCGAAAATTCGATATTTTAATAAAGTGCGAGGTCTGTTTGGAAAATATCCGACCTTGTAGTTTGAGCAAGAGAAACAGTTAATTCTGATCAATGGCGACGATATACCCTTAAAAGTACTCCACTTAGGAAGCCACAAGCTTCTACCAGTGATCCTCCTACTTTTGGAAGCACCCCTTACAGTTAGCTTTAGGAATGTTTAACAGCTGCTTCATCGAATTCTGTTTAATTTCCTCTGCGTCTTGAAATATTGTTCCTATTAACGAACCTTCTATAACCTCTTATGAGCTAACAATACTGATTTATAAATTGAAAAAATATGTTGTTTATCTAGTTGATATAAGGACAACTTTGGTTAATATTTGGTATACAACTATAATGTATACAATATATGTGTTCGCGTCTTCGAGAAGCGTGGATTGGTCTTTTGACGAAATTTCGAAGATCATTATTGATTAATCAATAGCTACTGAGAAAGTTTTAAGAAAAGTTATATTGTTTCTATGAGGTTTCTATAAGTTACATTATCTCTATGAGGAAGCAAATTTATTTGATACTTATGAGGATGAAATCTCACCAAAAGCATCTACGACGCCAAGTCCTAGGATGGTAATTAGGAGTATGAACAAACAGTGGTCAGGGTAGATCCTGATTTATCTACAGAACGGAAATGTTCTGGGCTGAGAAAACAGGTTCAGGGACAAATTAATGCGTGAGGAACTCAGAAATAGAAATAAGTAATAGACATTTATTGAAGATCAATATAGAAAACTGGGGAATGACTTACAAGAGGTTAAGGGAGAAACGGCTCTGGAAATTATGGAATAATACTCATAGGAAAATGGAAGGGTGATAACACATGGATGAAAATGAATACGTCGAGATGAGAGAGAGAGATTGTAGGTTTAGTAGCTCCAGGATTCTTTGATTAACTTTGATAGACTGAAGAGTAATCTAAAGAATGCACTAGTGATGGTAATCCAATTTTGCACTTTGAGGCAGTTCACTTCAGAATTAGTTGAACTCCGTTGAACAACTGGAAAATGCAGTTGATTGGGAACGGGAATTTCTTCTGCCCTTCAGGAACGAAGTCGAATCCAGGTAAGCTCAGGACTTGAAAAAACTCGTTGAACTCACTGGTATTTGAACAAGGGCCTCTGGAAATTTGTTTCGTAGACAAAGCTGGGACGTCCAGATGAAAGACTGAAGACTACACTGTGAAAACTATGGTTCCATTTTAATTGAGCATCACTTTTTTAGCATCCTGTTATAATACCAAATCGTCTTGTTTTGATGACATCGTTCATACTATTTTACTTTGCTAACTTCAGATTGAAAAATGGTATGTACCAGCGAACTTAAATAATGTACCGGGAGTATTGTTTTAATTACTCGCAACTTCATGCTTATGAGAATTCTTCATTGTTTAAATTTTCTTCTACTTTTGAAACGTGATAGAAAAAATAGAAAAGGGGAAAAAGGTTGCATAGTTTAAAGAAGAGGAAACTGATGAATAAATACGTAATTACTTAATACTAATAAATACAATAAATATTATTTATTTATTTGAATATAAGACAAGGATTAAATTGAAAATGATGCATAGAATTACTTATTTAATTGTAAAGGTTACAAAGTTACAAAAGTTTGTAACGTCGTTTTAATTTTAATTTTAATTTAATAATGCGAATTATTATTCAGTAATAAAAAATTCATATTACAATGATTGAAAAGTAATGAGGTGGATGTTATTCCAAAGGTCCTTCCTGGTAGTCTAGGTCTTCAAATCACATCTTCCTCGGGGAAGTAGGGTTATGAACTGAAATTTGAGATACCCGGGTGGTTTCTCAAGGTCTTACTGTTTTAATGGTTATTTTGTTCATTAAACTTGGAGCGAATGAACAAAGAAAATCGGATAAAATAAAAAGCGAAATGCCCAAAAGTATAAAGGTCAAAAATCGAATCTACCATCAAAACTTTTAAAAGAATAGAAAAGATTAAAAAAAGAAAAAAGAGCTAAGGCGGCAAGAGAATGGCGTGAAAAAAATTAATGGCGATCCCATTGAAAATACTAAACCTCAAATAAAGCGCAATCTAAGGTAAAAGGTTTGATTACCTGTTACAAAAAAAAAACATAACCTCTAATAACATACATAATTTATTATTATATTGATAATTTGCAAAATATATTTTGATTTATTTCAATTATAAAAGTTACACAAATCTGTAAAATTAGTGGATTTTAAAGAATTTATTCAAAAGAGGTGAGGTATTTCGTAGGGTTTCTAAGATTTGAAGAGATTTAAAATAATTTTTTTCGAATTCAACCTGAATTTTCATCAATTTATCCTGCATTCTTTTAATTCTCTGGAATTTTTGAAATTCACTTAAATTCTTCTAAATTCACTCACTTCTACTTAATTAGATGGATTTTTTTCGATTTTTTAAAAGTTTTTATTTAATTGATCCTGAGCATCAATTGAGAATTAAATAATGGAAGGATTTGAAATATTTAAAGTATTTTTTCAAATTTTTTGGCATTTTTAAGATCTTTAAAATATTTCAAAAGATTCAAAAGGATTTCAAATATTTTAGGTTATTTTGGAAGATTACAAAGAAATTTTTAATGGATTCCAGTAATTTAATGGGATTTCGAAGGATTTGAAATATTTTAGGTGATTGTAAAAGATTTGCAGGCACTGTCAAGAGATTTAAAAAGTTTCAAGGGATATCAAAAGATATCAAAGGATTTTAAATATTTTAGGAAGTTTTAAAAGATTCATAGAGCTTTTTTTATTTAATTTCAATAGTTTATAGGAATTTCAATGACTTCAAATATTCAGAATTAAAAAGTTTATTTTTCATCTTCAAAATCATCCAAAGTTAGGATTTTCTATTTATATATCATTTAAATCGAACAGTTTCCCATTGTCACTCTTCAAACTTAGGGAAATTTAAATTGTAAACCTTTGAAATTGAAGATTTTTTGGCTTTGACAATTTATAATTAAGGGTTCTGCAGGTTTTGTGTTTTGAGAACAAAAATTCTGTGATTTTTTTGCCAAATTACATACCTTTAAAATATAAATCGCAAAATTTGAATACTTTTTGTATTCCTATATTTCAAAATTTTTAGAATTTTCAATTGCAACTCTTTAAAATTGAAAAACTTTGAATTTCGCATAGTTTCAAATTAAAGTTATTAATTTTGAAAATTTGAAATTAAAAACCCTTTAATTTTTTTTATCTAATTTCGATATTTCTTCATTTAAATTTAAGAATTTCTATTTACATATTTATAGAGATGTGTCCTGTAATGTAATACATTGAACAATGATTGTGAAAATGGCTCGGTGGAGTTTTCTACTAGTGTTTTTATGTTTATCACATTAATTATGTCGATGTGTATCGCTCCGGGGTGCAAATCAGGTTACAAAAGTGAACTCGGAGAATCCGAAGATCCCGAATATGAAAAAAAGTAATGTTCCCGTCGTTCCGAAAGACCCAGCTATTAAACCTTTTTGGCAAAAAGCTTTAATTCTGAAATATTTTACCGTGACAGCTGGCCAGTTCGTTTACAGCAAACATTTTTTAACGGAAAATATGCTTTGCGAGAAAATCCTAAAAGGACCCGATGGCACTATTTTGTTAAAGGTCAATAATTATATATTTACTGTAAATTCGAAATCACAATTTACAAATAAAACAAAAGTAAATTCTTTTTTATTCAATAAACTGTATTATTAGTTATTTTCACTTACTACTAGTTTAAAAAATTCGGATTGTTTTCCCCTCAGCAAGTGCAAGTACCAAGTTAATCTAGTCAATGTTCTATTTCAGTAGCATACAAAAAAAGTGACATTACTTTCAGAATTAAAGTGAAAATACGTAATAAATATAGTTTATTGAATAAAAAAGAATTGACTTTTGTTTGATTTGTGAATTGTGATTTAGATTTTACTGTGAATATATAATTATTTACCTTTCTCAGAATAGTTCCATCAGGTCCTTTTGGGATTTTCTCGTGGTGATAAAAAATGCGTTTACTGTGAATTAAATGGCCAGCTTTCACCGTAAAATTTTTCCAAATCAATGCTTTTTGCCACAATTCTTCAATAGCTGGGTCTTCCGGAACGAAAAAAATATTAATTGTTTCACATTCGGGTTTTCAGAGTTCTCTTTTGTAGCCTCATTTGCACCCCGGAGCGATATACTTCGGCATAATAAACGTGATATACAAACATAAAACCACCAGTAGGAAACACCTCCGGGACATTTTCATGACGAAAGCCATATAACCGTAAAAACAACACGAAGAAGGTTACAGTGACAGTTCACGAAAGTCCCATGTGCTATGTTACGTCATGAAAATTTGATTCTCACTTCAGTCCTGTTTTGATCCAAAAAAGTTGGACTAAAACGTCGTTTAGTGGCATCAAAATAAAGTGCCATTGAAATGGAGCCACCCGCGACTATATTTTTGGAGGACTGTTTCAATACTGAAAACTAGCCTTGAAATGATACTTTTTTTACAGTGTACTGGGGGTTTGATTACAGGTTCTACCAACTGTGCTCCTGCACTGGAGACTGAAGAACTGGAATGAGTTTGAGACTGGTTGAAGTTGAACTTGATACTGGGGTCAGACTGAGACTGTTAGGCTTAGAACTTGAGACCGGGACTGAAGGTTGACGGGCCCTTGAGATGAAGGGTCCGAAATTCGGATAAAGATTCCCGACGACGTGAAAACAGCAGCGCTTCCGCACACCAGGACTTCTGGGAAAAGAAGGCTGACGTACCACCTTCCTCCACGTATTATTCTAGAAGTTTCTGCTCCATGGAAGAGGTTCACGTGTAATCGATAATACTTGGAGTGGTTGTAGTTACTTCCACCCTCATCCACGTGTGATGAGTTCATTCCTCCAAAAGTTTATTGACCCAAGTGTTCATATATTAACCGGAGAGTTCATTGACCTGAGAGTTCATTAACCCTAAAGCTCGTTAAGTTTAATGACCACAGAATTCGTTGATCCAAGGGTTGATTCTTCTCCTTAAGCCGATGAGTGTGTATGTGTGTCTGCTCAATGGTTCGCCTTATTCCACTAATCAATATCTTGCAGATACCACCATACATATGAGTGCCATCGTTCCTTCTGGTAATTTCCTTAGTGATGAAAAGGGGGTTGAATGAAGTTTCTTTTCCTTGGTCCTTTTCTCTCTGTTGTCTCTCTTTTGCTAAATCAATACACTTTATAGCTATTTCCTATCACCTTTGGATGGAGCCGTTTCTATGATACATAGTTTTACTTGTGAAGTCCCTTGAGTTCAAATAGTTCATAATTGATTATATATATGGTCATTGTTTCCCCCTTTTAATATATTTTCAACATTTCTTTGAGTTTATTTTAATCAATTTAAAAATTTAGATTTAGGATTACTGATGACTTTTTACTTGATGGAATCTTTGGCATCAAATATTCGTTTGTTGAGATACTGAGTATGTCATAATAGACATACTGCTCCCACTTGTTTCATGAATGCATGATAATATGCGTCCATGACTCTCCATGCATATTGGGACAGCTTGGACAAAAAGTGTCTTTGAAATATTGGGCTGTAACCATCTTAATTCTGACTGGAGAGAAAAAACATAATATTAATTAGATTAATATTCATATTCTCCATGATAATAAATACCTTTAAGAGGTACTGTTATAAAGATTTAAAATTTACTGGAGCCTTGTTGGCTCAGGAGGATGAAATATATATTTCTAATTTTTTTTTACATCTATGCGGACTTTATATCAGTTTTGCAAAATTTAAAATGGGTCGTTATAGCAGAGACTATATAAATTTTGCACGTAAGAAGCGGACTTTCCTACAACCCAAAACATTATGTAAATTGTTTTATCAATTTAAACGAATTTCGTAACGAAATATTTTTCTTGGAACTGACTTTAACTAAATTTAAATATCTCTGAAGAGAAGATTTGCCATTTATAATCCATGAGATAACGACTATAGGATATAAAATAAACCAACAAAGTACTAGAATATTCTTGAGATACACTTATTATTCAAATTCTTCATTAGTATATTATTCAGTTTAACCCCTAATTAGGAAAGATGAGGCTTGTTCATACTATCGTCCTAGCCTTGGCTTTTATCCTCGATTCTATTGGTGAATATAATAATACAATATATCTATAATTTCAGCAATAGGTATTTTCGTAACCTATACGTAAATCATAATTTGTACGATCTAATATGTATTCTATTTCAATTGCTATTTTCTTCCAAACTTTATTTTCGTGTTTACGAATGTAATCTTAATTTATTCAGGGCGAATCAGGAATATATGTGTTAAAAAAAATGAATTCAAAAAGTGACCCTGTCGATAAGGAATTAGTACAAGTTTCAAAACCAGAACGTACACTTAAAACTCTACGCTTTCAAATTTAGAAAATTGCCTATACATTTTTAGAGTTTATTTTCCTACACAGTCGCAGTTTACCCACCAATTTATCAACTTTTACTAATATCCCTCCCCGAAATACAGAGGCTAAAACTTTTATCCTACCCAGATAACAAAATGCCAGCACAGTGCGAGCATTATGGGTCGCTCGCATGTGGATAAGGCCGCCTTACGTGAGTTCATATCACCACGTAGATGTGTCTTCCATATGGTGGCATATGTCTCGCACGGCGTGCGAGTCACAAGTGTGCGGGTCAAATGCGAGCACGTAGTGCGTGTAAAATGATTTGGCATTACGTTGCAGAAATGAAAATGATAACTCAATAAATACCATTTGAACTTGGCACTGAATCATAAATAATAACAATAATATCATTTTTTGAGCCAAATTCAAATGGTCTTTACAGAGTTTTCATTCTCATGTCCTGGTGAGAAGAATATAATTGAGGTTATATTATTTTTTTTTTACTTACCACAGAAATAAATCGAATAGTGAGTGCAATAATATCACTGGGATTTCTTCTATCAATTAAATTTTGGAAATTCTCCAGAAATATCCGTCGGGATCGCGTACTAAGAAACCACATAAAGTAACCACAGCACAGTTAAAAGCCAAGAAACCGCGACGTTGCCCACCATCAGTAAAGTGCCAGGTTCGTGAGGGTTTGAGTGGTTCGGTCCGTTAGCCGGCCGCTGGTACTGAGGTTGAATCAGCAATAAAGTTCTGCCCTATGCATTATTAATATTAATAATTTAACCCAATAACAAAATATTTTTTATTTGTTCATTTATACTGTTAATTTACTAATACAAAATTCCGCACGGTTTATCGAAAAAGCAGCATTTGTGCACGCAGGACGTGAGACTCACCGCGTGCCAGTAAAGTGCGACGCACGATTGTTACCTGGGGTGCGACGCATATGCGTCGCACACCATGCTCATCACAAAGTGCGAGACTTATGCCTGGTACGCCCTGCTTAAAATGACGGACAGGATCCGATAGAGTCAGATACAAAACCGGATAAATGTGCGAATAGGTCACGTCGGATTTTATTTCGTCTCTATTTGGATCTCTTTCGGTTCGCAAAATCTTAAACGGAAAACTAGCGACTCTATCCGTATTTTAATCTGGATGACATATGGAAAATAGCATTTTATCTGGCCCTATGCGGAACTTTGTCGGAACTTGCATTAGAAGACTGTGTTCGTTTAAGTCTGCAAATGGTTCTCTATTTGCATCTATCCGGCTTTGAAGCGAACATCGGAAGCAGAAAACTGAATTATTTTCCCGACGGAACTCTATGCGGCCCTATCTGGAACTATGACGGAACTTAAATTAGAAGACTGTTTTCGTTTAAGTCTAAAGACGGGCTGGATCTATCCGTCTTTAACGCGAACATTGGAAATAGAAAGTTGAATTATTTGCCCGACGGAATCTTATGCGGTCCTATCAGGATCTATGTCGGAACATAAATTAGAAGACAGTTTTCGATCAAGTCTAAAAACGGGTTTCTATCTGTATCTATCCGGCTTTCAAGCGTATATAAAAAATTTTATTTATGAAAAACAAAATTCAAATATGACAATATGTTTTTTTTTGT
>CAKNWT010330719.1:0-14744 GCA_932066315.1 Andricus coriarius | reverse complement strand
ATCCCCATATCTCTGCTCCATAACCTAATACCGGCCATAATAGCGTAACACATTTCCATCTGATGACAAATTTCAAAAATAGTTCATTCCAAATTTTGGCAGATACAGGCGACACACATTATTGTGTGGGCAAGGAATTAATGGAAAAAATCCAAAATTCAAATCATTTAATTTTCTAATCCGTGATGCACGTCACTAGCGTGAAATATTACATCGACAGGTTCGGCTTTAGAGTTTTCTCTGTTACAAGTACATCCGCTAGAGTTCATACTTTTGAAAGGGCCCAAGTGATGAACTAGAGAATAACAAAGGCTTTTCAACCAAACCCATCGTTAAAGACGACCTTCGTTTAGCTCATTTGCTTCAAACCAATTTTCAAATTACGGACTAAGTGTAAGTTTATTACTCTTTTCCGAGACTTAATTTACTTTCATTGCCCTCAATCAGAAATTTCATGCCAATCTGCTAGTCAGGCGGCACCCAAGGCACGTTTCGTCGGGTTTCGGAAAAACGCAGACCTGGTCTACGTGACAAATCTCCCGTTTCACGCATGGCCCAAATTGCTGCTTTCTTTACTTCCATCAAGATTCCTCTCCTCTTCAGCTTCGCCTTCACCTATCTCCTTCTTACTATTACTCACTGACTCACTCACTCTCTTTCTTGCTTCTCCCTCTCTACCTCTTTCTCTCTTTTTCTTTCCTACTCACAGCAGTCTTTGCGGCAAAATGAATTTTTGTTATATATACTTCGTAATTTTCTTAATAAGCCGGAACACTTATTACGAGAAAGAAAGAAGTATGAATTTTCTACAAATGCTGGGTCGAACGTTTATTAAGGCCTAGTAATTAGTTAGTTAATATATTTATTGTTATTGTATTGTTATTATAATATTATTATTATAATATGTAGTCAATGATATACAATTCATAATTAATAATAATTATAATATTGATATATTATAATTTTAACAGTATGGTATCATCGTTTTCTTACGAATTTTAATTCTAATAATTCTTGTATGTAATTTTGTATTTCTATTTTTATCACGTAAATTAGCCGTAAATTTCAATTAATGCTAGTGTTTAATTTTAAATAATATTTAAGTTTGAAGAAGCGCGCGCTGTTCTCGAGCGCAAGAGGCGTAGCGGGTGGAAAGTGGGTGGCGATCCCACTCCAACGTTCTTCCTCTCTTCTTGTAGTCCGAGCTCACGGAATTGGTTGAAAGTATCCCCGCCTTCCGGGGCCTTATCCTCGTCTCTGGCTCGATTGCAGCACGCGCTAGCTCGTCGAATCATTCTTTATCTTGTAGCGCTAAACTCTATCTATACATAATTTTCAAGTTTACCTTATTATTAAATAGGGTTGTGACGAAAAGTTATTTTCCTACAGAGCCGAAGTCTATAAGAACTCGACTTTTCGACAGATTTAGTTTCCTGCGTTCAGGCAATTGGTCCCGACAACAGGCAAAGTAAATGCACAGAAGCGAAAGAAGAGCTTTCTCTGTGTTTGAGTAATGATCAGGTACTTAATTGCTACTGGCGCGTATTGGGGTTCAAATAACCACAACCCAATTTCTAGTTGCAAAGGAAAGAGTTTATTCTATGGCATAAAAAACCTCCACTCAATGAGTGGAGGAAAAAGCCAAAAATCAAATAGTGATAACACAAATAATCCAAACTGAGACTCGTTCAAAACATTGGGATGACAACCAGTCCGCCATACATTAATCCACTCAAAATGGCAGATGCACATAATCCAAACATGAGACTCGTTTTTATCATATATTAACACCCACAATGGCAAACACACATAATCCAAACATGAGATTCGTTCTTATGATATATTAACACCCACAATGGCAAACACACATAATCCAAACATGAGACTCGTTCACACTGGCAAAACGGAACCTCCTACCACAAAGGGTCAACTTGCACTGAACTGAACTTTGAGGAAAAATAATAATTATAAAAGTGAAAACAAATTCCTGATCCAATTACATATAAAGTCGTGGGAAAAGGTTCCATTCTACCTGGTCGGCGCTGACCTTCGAGCTACGCGCAGAGTTTACAGTTTTATTTCAGGTGCAGCCCCTTTTCCGAGAATGAATGAACTAAAGAGACAATAACTAAGTCAAACTCCCCACAATTTCAGATGACGGTAAAAAGCAGCCAAACACTCTGATCGATATGCCAGAGTAATTATTTTAAATCTGTTGTCTTTTACGTGATTTCTTTTTTTAAATCTCTCTACCTTCTGATGCCCTTAATTTAAATTGTATGGGCTCGATAAGTCATACCAGGAGTAAATTTTCTTTATCCATTAGCCTTCACGAATCCATAAACTTTCAATTTTTGTGATCTAATCTTTTCATGAACCATGATCGTGTTTAACGATAAATTCAGCTGCTTGGATTAGTTCCCAAATGCTAAATGGGTTGAAAATCCAAGTCAGACATTTTAATGTCATTAAATATTATCATAAGTAAAACATCTCACTCTCACAAAATCTTCTTATAACAAATTGACCATTTTATTCAGGACGTTTAGGACTAAACTGTTGAGCTCCCAAATGTGAATGCGTTGAAGAACAGTCCTTTTCCTTATTGCTGGATAAATGGTAACTGTCACTTGAATCACTTGTAAAAGAACTTCAGAAGTCTTTAAAATAGCTAATTAAATCTAAAAAAATATATGATTCTAGACGTTGAACCTTTAGTGATTCTCCAGATTGTAATCCTAATTTTATCCCCCGATCCTTATCTAAACCACATGTAGCCGAATTGGTCTGTATTTCGCGAGTCCTACTGCGGTCTAGCAGGAGCTCCCTTGCCAGAAAACCTGCTCGGTCTCGGTGCCGAACGAAGAGTGAAATTTTCTCTTCTTGGTCGCGGGTCGATCGCGACTCTCGGTCCCGCTGATACTGACCCGCTCATACCCTCTTATCATAGGTGTGTGCGCGCGCAACCCCTTGCTTTTGCCCTTTGCTGAACCGGTTTTGCGTAATACCTACATGCTTTCTGTGTTAACTCTTTCACATGGGAATGTGCAGAGTCACTCAGTAGCGTATTTGTTCTTAGTTTCACCTCATGACTCTTCATTTGGAAATATGTAATATAAAATTATATTGAACCGCTTCAATGCCCCCTAAACGAAACAATATTTTAAAGTTTCAAAACTTTTTCTTTTGATAAACCGAAAGGAAGGATATTTGCTTATGCTTCTATGTTATGTTCTGGCTCTTAAAGTTTCGCAGTTTTGTTTTTTTAATCAAGTATTGTGTTACTATTTTGTTAATGATTATATCAAGTATAGAGTAATTTTTAAAGTGAGTACAATTGAATGCTAAGCAAAAATAAAAAGTTAAACAAATTTTTTATTATATTGTTAGTTCAGACTTGATCTTAGTTAGAGTTGAAAGAAAATTTTCTATTTATTTAATTTATTTTTTATTTATTTATTTTATTTACTATTTTTTTATTTTAAATTTCGAAGAAAAAAAGGACTTTCCTGAGTGATGGGTTGATTATGCCCCCTAAACGAAAGAGTTAAAGTTGAATTTATATTCATTCGTTTATTTTGTCGTATTGGGGGAAAGCATGTTTCATAATATTGTTTTGGGAGGTGAATTTATAGCGTAAAATGAAGACTAGAGTAAAATGAAAGTGATGATAATATCTACCCTGAAACGAAGTTCAATTGTAATTGGGGATACCACAGATGTCTTTATTGTGACTTAGAGGTTTTATTAACGATGAAATTGAGGAAAAATTAAAATGTAAGACACTTTTTTTTTTTTTTGAAGTTTTATTCTTAATCGCAGTAAGGCCGAGGAGCAACAATTTAGGTGCGTGGTTTAATATTCTTCTTCAACATTTTCAGTGTAATCTTTGTTTTCATTACCGATAATAAAGTGATAAAAAAAGCCCCCCTACTTTCCTGCCCAATAGTATTTTGTTGTCTTCGGCGGATTTTTGTTCGGATTTTGGTGCGTCTTTTTCGTAGCTTTGTCCCGGCTTTTTCGTTAATTTTCCACGGCTGGAGTTTTTTCTAAGCGTATTCGCTGCTTTTAGCTGGTCGCTCATGTTCTTGACGCATTTTTCGTAGTATGTTTTCTTCATATATTCTGTGCCTTAAATCCGTCTGTTTTTTTTTATTTCTTCAATCTTTATTTTTTCTAATTGTGTTGATTTTATTTTCATTATTATTGGTAAGTTGCCCCTCTTTTTAAGTGCGTATCCCGGTCTCTTTCCTAACCCGAAACATGGTGTATAGATGATTTGGTTTTTGGTTCGTGCTCCGCTTGTTCGAATATTGATTTTTGTGGGTTGGATTTTTTTTTAAACGCTATATTCTTTACTTTTAATATTCAATTTAGCAAGTGCCCCCACTATCATTCTTCCATACGCCTGGCATTCCTCTTCAACCATTTTTTTATTTGTGCAGGATCCATTTTTACTGCGTTTCGCGTTCTCTAACAAAAGAAAAAAAACCGCTTGCTTAATTAAATTTAGTCTGATTATCCATTTTTGCTTTCAGTGTTTGGTTGTATTTTCATAATAATTGTACGGGTTTCGTGATGGTATTATATTTACTAACGCTTTGAAAAAGGTTTCCCAAGAGGAAGAGTGTGATTATACCTGTTCTATATGTATTCCAGTTTCGTTTTCTGTTAACAATCCTTAATATTTGAGAAGTTTATTCAAGTTCCACGAGATCCTGTTCGGTCGAATGTCACTTGTGTACTGATTATGTTCGTAATATATTATTATTCCTTCTTACTTCAAAAGTTTGTGTTCAGTTCTTCTTTATTCATAATGTGTCCCCTAAGGATTTACAACACTTCTATTTCTTATAATACTTCCATCTAGATATTTGATAAAACCTTATTCTTACTATTTACAGTTATTTACAACTATTTACAGAAAATCTTATATCGAGAACCTTATTTCTATTTTTGACAATAGCGCAATTTGGGACGTGTCAGCGAACGAGTGAGCGAGTGGTCGAAAGCAAGAGTGCGAGAGAGAGAGAAAGAGCGATATGGCAAACGCATCTTAATCTATTCATGCTATTACATAACCATTACTTACAAATCTTTACGCTTCTAGTTTAAGCGACTTCCGTTTCCTTTTTCTCTCACTTCTCTTGTACTTCCATTTTGACACTTTTTTGCATCCATTCTTTCAATCTTTCTCACTCGCTCCCCTAGCACCCTCTAACTCCTTCATCCACTCTTCCCCCAAACCATCCTCCGCTAGAATCTTTAACACATTCTCTTGCCAGCTTCCTTGATCTTCCATTCCTCTCCTACATCCTTCTCATACATGCCCCCATGTTTCCTCTTCCCATTCACAGATTCTGCACTTCCTGTTCTCATTCTTTTCTCATACATACCTGCCCGTACCTCGTTTCCCAATCAAAATCTTGCGATTCTGGTCCATCTTTTCTCTCCCCATCCCTTTTCTAAATACTTTGGTACTCCTTCCTTTTTTATCATCTTATCCAATTTATTATATTTTGATTCCTCAATCATCCCCCCTCTTTCTATTAATTGTGTTTCCCTCTCCCGTTTTTCACTTCTTCATAGTTTTCTTCTTCCCAAATTATCCCTTTGCGCTTTTTCTCTCACCATATATCCCCGCGTCCTCCAGTCTACCCCCAGCGTCCACCTTATATACCTTTCTTGTAAACTTTAAATCTCTTTCCTTTCTTTCCATCCCCATATCTCTGCTCCATAACCTAATACCGGCCATAATAGCGTATCAAATAACTACAGTCTCCTGCTCCAATTTTTTTTAACCTCCTTTTTCCTATTCCGCATATCTGTTTCATTACCCCTGCTACTTTTTTTTATCCTTTATCTTATATGAACTCTATGATCTCCATTTGTTTGCAAGGTATATCCCAAATACTTAAAACTCTTTTACTTCTTCTAATTTTATTTCCTTCCATCTCCCCGTCCATTCTTTCTTTCTTCTCCCTCATTTTCTAAACCTTTGTCTTTTCTACATTTAAATTCAACTTTTTCCCATGTAAGTATTTTCTAATCCTGTAATCAAGCCCGCCATCTCTTCTTCATCCTCTGCCATCAACACTATATCCTCTGCGTATACCAGTGTATATATATTTTCGTTCCCTATCCTAACCCCTCCCCGCCCTTTCTCTTTATTTTTTTCTTTTAAGTCTGATATAAATATATTTAATGAAAGTGGGCTCGGAGGACATCCTTGCCTTACTCCTCTTACCAACCAGAAGATATCTTCTAATTTTTCTCCTACCTTTACTGTCTTTATTATTCCCTCTCGTATCCCCTTTTTCACCATAACTTTTCCAATCTCTCCTCGGTCTAATGAGTCAAACGCCGCCTTTAAGTCCACGAATATTGCTATCATTGCCCTTTCTCCCTTTTAATCCTCATATTTACTAGATAGTTCAGAACATATATATTGTCCATCACACGCATCCCTTTTCTAAACCCTGTCTGATTCGGTGGCTCTATCTTTTTTGCCACAACTTCTTTTTTTAACCTTTCCGATAAAACTGTCTCATATACTTTATACAGTGCTGGCATTAGTATCACTCCTCTATAATCCTTAACCTCCTCCCCTTTGCCTTTCTTCACTATTGGTATAACTATTCCTTCCTTCCATAACGCTGGCCAACCCTCTCCTCTCCATACTCTATTGCACATCATCCATGCCCATTTCTCTAATTCTGTTCCCCCATATTTCCAGACTTCATTTGGAATCTCATATATTGCCGGAGCCTTTCCATCTTTCATCATCCCTAATAACTTGACTATTTCCTCCCTTGTAATGTCCTCCTCCTCATCTGTTTCTCTGCCGTACTTTCCTCCTGTCCTGACTTTCCTCTCTACTACTACATCCCATTGTGTCAAATTTCTCATAAGCACCCTATACTTTGTCTTCAATGATGCTATATTCCAGTAACATGTCCTCCTCTCTTTCCTACCTTCGTTTTTCCTCTCTCTTACTATTTCTTATTTTCCTATTTTTCATTCCTTTCTCTTCCAGTTTCCCGGCACTTCATTTCATACTATCTCTTCCCTCTCTTCCTCCCAATCCCACCACACTCCTTCTAGCTGTATTCTGCCATACATAACCCACGTTCTTTTTCCCTTACTTCATTCCTCTTCCGCTATTTGCCTTAAATTATATTGCATATTCCTTTCTACATATGTCAAATCATCCTCTATTCTCTCCGAGCTTCCATATAACAACCTCTTCTTTGTCATTACTTCCCTCTTATGTTCTTATTTCCTTAGTTTCACTAGTACAACATTTTCTCCTCTTCGCGTTTCCTTTCCTACACTTCGCAATTCCTCTATCTCTACTTTAGCATCTATCCTTTTTAACACATTTTCCAATCCTTCCTTCAATTCCTTCCCTTCTAATCTTATACCCTTTATCACTATGTTTCTTTTTCTTTCATCTCTTTCCTTTCTTTCCTTTCTAATCTTCTTTCTATTAGCTTTATCCTTTCCCTGTCATTGTTTTCACTCTCCCCTACATCAAACTCCCGTTTTGATTTTTCGATCTTCACTGTCTTACCTTCTCACCGTCCTAACTTGTTATTATGCTCAACCTGTTTTTCTAATCTTTGTTCTAAAATCTGCATCCTTTATTCTGAATTTTCCCTAACTTCTTCCCATTTCCTCATTTCTGTCAAAAGTTCGACCATTTCCTGCCTAATTTCTTTCATTATTTCCTCTACCTTTTTCTCCTGCTTTTCTTCATATGTCCCCATTACTTCTATTATAACTTTACGCATGTCATCTACCTGTAAATTTTCTTTTTCTATTGGGCCTTTATGTTCAACTTTATCTTCGTCTTTCCCCTTGACTTTCTCCCCCTCTCCATGTTGGTCTTTTCCCGGTGGTGTTCTGTACATTTTCGGATTTTTTAAAGTGGATTCTGCTTCTACTTTATCTTCATTGCTTCTCTCTCCGCCCTATCCCTCTTCCTATTTACGAATGGCTCTATTGAGTCAAAACTCTCCACTCTCAATCCCTCCCTTTCTACCGTTTTTCTGTACTGCCCTCTCTTTTTTGTCTCACGTTTCGGCGTACAGAATACATCCTCGCCCAAATCCCTTTCTTCTTTGCTATCGCTGTCTCCGTTACCCATCAAACCGATTCGAAGTAACCTCTGTCCGCAACGCCATACGTAACTTTCGTTAATCTTTCCCTCCCTGTCGCTGCTACTCGGCTGCACTTGTCTCCCGACCCTGCTCCTCACGCCATGAAAATCAACCTCCGGGCCTACCAAAAACAGTCTCAAGCTCACAAATTATCACCAACCTCTTCACTTCTATTCTATTTTACATGCAACCTCACACTAACAAAACCATCAAACACACTACTCCCATCAAGTCACCTCAAATTCCGCTTCCACTTTGTGTTTGGTTGATGTCCATCAAAATTTCTAATTAGCTTCTAATAATGTGATTGCTTTATTTACATGTGGTAGCTTATTTCCAATTCTTAAGCCCTAGTCTTGTTTCTTATAGTTAATTTTCTTTCTTAGCTGTAGCAAGTAATATATATATTTCTTTTTCTTTTCTTTTTTTTTGTTTGTTTGTTTTAGAATTTATATGATCTGATTGTTTAAAATTATTTTTCATGTGCTTTCCACAAGTTTTTTTCCATTTTCTTTTGACATGTTTTCCACTTAAACAATAGTGCTTATTTTCTAAGTATGTATGTTACAGGCAAAGTCCGATGTGTCGTCACACCGCAGCCTGCCTGGTCCCTCCGCGAATTGACTGAGCGGTGTCAGGCAAAGTCCGAAGTAGAACTTTCACTTCGGACTCTGCCTGGTCGAATCGCGAAGTGCCCGACAGGCTCAGCCAAAGTCCGGGGTAAAAATAAGACCTTTATGGCTTACTTTTCCCGCTGCACAGTCGGCTGGTTTGGGAATTTACAATTCAAAATAGTCTACAGGTAGCAACAGTGAACGGATTTGAAAGTTTTTTTTCAGAAATGATCAGCACAATTGAAAGTGTTGGCCATACAATTTTCAATTGTGTAATTACTTTATTGAAAAAATCTCTACCGTTGTCACATTGAAGAGCTGAGGGTGCTCCATAGTATGAAAAAGATATCCAGGATATGACGCGATACTACTTCAGCAGTTTTATATTTGTAATTGCTAAGAATTAGTCTTTAAAAGCTACGAAACTAATTCGACATTAAAAGAAAATTTTGTTTTGAAATGTAATTGCTAAGAATTAATTTTTAAAAGTTACGAAGTTAAAAGGACATTAACAGGAGATTTTGTTTTGAAGTGTAATTGCTAAGGATTACTTTTCAAAAGTTACGAAAGTAATACGAAGTTAAAAGGCAATTTTATTTGAAGTGTAATTGCTAAGAATTAGTTTTTCAAAACGATATTCGGTGTCTAAAAACTATCAATAATTAAAATCATTGTTTTTACAAAAAATTTTAAAACCAAATATTCAATTTGCCTATTTTAATGAAAGACAGATTTTTTATTTGCCATACTAAATCTTAGTAGCATCGTCTAAACAGTGATTTTCGATCACAATAAATTAATATTTTAAATGTCAATAACAAACTTTATAAGCGAAACACCTATTACTGGCTCTTTCTTACTGAAATTTTTTTTTTAAATTTTACAGTTTATCTTTTTCATAGAAAGCATTTTACACGCATATTGTATCATTTTTCATCAAGTAAATCAACAATAAACAATTATTGTTATCAATAATATAATTATTACAAATAATAGAATAGGTGACTTGTATGGAATATATAGTCTGTAAATTCGCTTGAAATAATCGGCTTTTCCTGAAAAGGCTTGAATTAGGAAATTATTTACACTAAAGAACATTAAAAATATTGAAAATTAATTATATATGTTTTCTAAGTACATCTACGTTAAATATGATACATATCGAGTTTACTTTTTAATTTTTTTAGAGGAAAAAACTTGCGTTGAATAAATAATTATATTGAAATAAAAATAGATAAATATACTCATTAAGTTTCCTTAAAAATGTAATGCTGATCATTTCTAAAAAAAAACGTTCAAATCCGTTCACACTTGCCACCTGTAGCCTATTTTGAATTGTAAATTCCCGAACCAGCCCACTGTGCAGCGGGAAAAGTAAACCCCAAAGGTTTTATTTTTACTCCGCACTTTGCCAGGCAGACTGCGGTGTGACGGCACATCGAACTTTGCCTGTAACATATCTACCTAGCGACTGTTTATTTCTTTTTCTAAGCTTTGAGAGTTCTTGTTCATATACATTCTGATATCTCCTTATTTCTAATGGTTCTATTCTTTTCTGGTTTCTTATTAATTAATTAATGTTCGCTAGCTTGCATTTTCGCTTATAATTCATATGTTTTCGCTAATAAATCATAATTATAATACTTGATTCTTATTTTCTAGATATGTCCCTCTTCAGATCCTGGATATGATTAGGATGATCCTTTTCCTCTTCCCTTCCAGGGTCCCACAGGATGTACGTGCCTGGTTTGATTTATTTCCTTATTTCGAAAGGTCCGTCGTAAATTTGTAAGAATTTCGCAAGGATTTTGTTTTCCTTCTCGGATGTGTTGAGTAATTTTATTAATACCAAGTCGCCTACTTTTAATTTAGTAAGTTTGTGATTCCGGTTGAAAGCTTCTGCTCTTTTTTTCCTTTCCGAATTATTTTCTCATATGTCATATCAATTTTTCTTTTTCACGTTATATTTAATGTTAATAGTGGAATCTTCAAACAGCTTTCCCAGGCTCTTTTAGGTTTTTGATTGAGGTGGATTTCAATGGGGGTGAATTCTGTTGTCTCGTGATGAGTTTCGTTCATGCAGCTTTCAATTACTCTTATCCAACTCGACCAGAAATTGTGGCGATTTTCAATGAGCGTTCTGAAGAATCTAGATAGTTTTCGGTAAATTCGTTCCACTATATTACTTTGTGGGTGTCGAATGGATGATAGTACTACTTGAATTCCATCCTGCTGCAATTTTTCTAACCAAACCCCCCGTAAATTGCGTACCGTGGTCGGTTACAATTTTTTCAGGTTTTCCATATTTTGGTATGTAATCCTTAAAAATTTTATTGATTGCTGTTTTATCAGTTGCCCTTCTGATTGGATATAGTTTTACATATTTTCTAAAATCATCTACACTAGATAATATGTATTTGAATTCTCCCCTGGATGCTGGTAGCGGTCCATAAATATCTATACAGAGAGTATCACTCGGCTTTTTAGGAGAATAGCTTCTCAGCTCAGCATAGCTAGTTGTGTTGGTTACTTTATTTCTTTGGCACGAATCACAACTAGCTCCCAGATGTGCATATAGTTCGTGGCATTCGTCGATTATTATTTTTTCAATAATTATCTTTGTTAAACACAGTTTTCTTTCTTTTTCTGTATTTAAGTAGATTAAATTTTCATGGAATTCAAATTTCTTGGTTTTTCCTTCTTGAATTTCTTTTTATCGTACTTGCAAAATTGAATCTTCTTTTTGTTCTTGTTTGAAGTTTTTTAGTCTTTTTCGCAGTTCGGACGAAGGTTTTTTTGCTAGTTCATATAAGAAAATTTTTCCCTGATTTAAATCGAATGGATATGGCGTTTCAAATGATGATATTCTGCTCAATGAATCAGCTACGATGTTACTTTTTCGTTGAAAATGTTTAATGTCTAACCAATAATCTTGGATTTCCATTATCCAACGGGTGAGTCTCGCACTTACCAATTTGCAGTTTTTTAAGAAAGTGAGCTCCTTACGATCAGTTCTTATAATCAGTTTCGCACCTAAAACGTAGGGTCTAAATTTTATTACGGCCCACACGATTGCTAACAGTTCTTTTTCAGTAGTATAATATGCTAACTTAGATTCTTTGAGAGTTCTGCTGGCGAATGATATAGGCAAGTGTTCTCCATCGTCGTTAGTTTGGTAAAGTACCGCTCCCAACGCTACGCCACTCGCATCGGTTTAAAAAAAACGGGTTGCTTAAATCAGGGTAGGTTAGAGTGACGAAATCACAAAATAATCCCTTGAATTTTTTAGAAGCGTCTTCTTTTTCAAGGTCCCAAATCAATTTTTTTCCTACTCTTCATAATTCCAGAAGTGGTACTATTTCTTGAGCGTGATCATTTGTGAACTTGGTATAATAATTGAGTAGACCTAGAAAGCCTCCTAATTATTTTAAATTTCTAGTCGTAGGGAATTTATGGATTACTTCTACTTTTTGTGGATCAGGTTTTATTCCCAAAGGCGTCAAAATGTGGCATGAAAATTTTACTTCCGGACGAAAAAAATTAGATTTTTCCAGATTTACAGTCACGTTGTAATCCTGCAGGCGCTGAAAAAGAAGTTATAAATGGTCCAGATTCTGAGAAGTATCTTTTGAAGTACATAGCATATCATCTACAAAAGTGATAATAAAATATCCTATTCCTCTCAACACTAAATCCTCGTGCTCTAACTAGTGCTACCGTACTATGTTTTAAGCCAAAAGACGTGACTGAATTCGTAGAATTTACCCTCATGTAGAAATGCAGTGTATTTCATTCAGTTTTCGTGCAGAGGTACTTGCCAAAAATTGCTGACTAGATCGAGCGTTGACATTACTTTTGTTCCAGTGCATCTTTAAAAGAGAACCTCTGTTGGTTCTGCGCATTCATAAATATTTGTCATTATATCGTTAAGTTTTATCGCATCTAAACAAATTCGGATTGATCCATCTTTCTTTGTCGTAATTACTAACGGATTAATATAAGCGCTATTGAATCTTTGTATAATTCCTAACTCAATTAACGTTTCAATTTCTTTGTTTACCTTATCTCTAAGAAATATCCGTAGCAGAAAAGTGCGCATTACGAAAGGCCTTTTGTCGTCGATTTGCAATTCGTGTTTGTTCGCGTTGATCCTGCCGGAATTTTTTTAAAAGAAGTTTTTATATAGTTGAATAAGTTTGTAACTCCTCTCTTTTTCATTAAAATCGAGTAGAGCGCATTGACCTATTTTTTCCTCAATTTCATTATCTGTTAGCGCAAATCGATTATGGGCAATATGGCTTATTTCTTTAATTACATTGGAATTAATCTCTTCAGCAACTAAATATTTCCCTAAATGATTTAAGTATTTCTCTTTTTGAGTATTTTCGGGGTCAAATATCAAATGTATTCTTTTGGGATACTCGCCCAAAAATTTAATCTTGATAATTTCATATTTGTCTTTTAGTTCGATAGTATTCTCTTCTAAACTTATATTACTTCTTAATCTCTTTAATAAATCCACCCCAATTATGAATTCTTTATTTAGTTTGGGTACTATTAAAAAAACGTAGGTTCCCTTCCAATTCCCCATTTTAAAATTCGCGTATATCTGATATTTAGTTTTACTGGTTTCGCCCCTGTGGCTACAACTATACTTGATCCAACGATGGGTAATACTTCGCATTTTCTAAATTTTTCCCGATTATTTTCAAAGAAGATTTCAGAAATACATGTCACCTCGCTTCCAGTATCTATTAGTGCTTTTGAATCAATCTCTTGAATTTCTATGTTTATTTCTGGGAACTTATCAAGGTTTTTCATTATTTCTTTGTCTTCGTTTTGTAGAAAATCTCCCCGCATATCTAAAGGAAGAGGTTTTTTTTAAATTTATTTGGCCCCGGATTTGCCTCTATCGTATTTATTTCTACCAACCCTAGGCTCGAGCATTTCCCGAATTGCCGTTGTTGTCCGGAGAGTCATTTTTATCATAATTTTGTTCTAGACTACGTATTTGCTTATATCAAGAATTATTCCTCAAACCGCCATTTTTGTTGATCATACCTACTTACATTTTTTGTCATTTCGGTATCCAGATTGTTCGTTGGTTGGACTAAAAATTCCTGGACTATTGTTTTCGCGTTTATAGATCCCATTTTCTACGGCTCCATTTGAAAACCTACCAGTGTTGTTATTATTCGTATTCACATTAGAGAAGTGGGCACCCTTGGACCCTTGTCCATGATTTTGCACATAATTGTGGGGCCGATCATCGAAAGCATCAATATCTGAATCTTTATTCTCTATATATCTGTTTTGACGGTTTTCATGACCATAACCCTGGTTGCCATGACCTCTATCCCAAAAAAAAAATTCTATATTTTCTGTTGTGAAACTCTTCATATCGTTCATCCTAATTTGCCCACCTAGAATAATTTTTATTGAGTTCTCCCAGCGGTCTCGATCATGATAAGCGATCTTCGCTCTCATAACTATTGCCAAATATACGTGGATTGCATTGGTTATAATTTCGATCATTTCCTTTAAAATTGTTTCTACCATCTCGGCGGTGATTATAATCTCTTGCATAATAATTTTGATCGTAAAACGAGTTATCACGTGGAGAAAATTGTTCCCTACAGTTTAAAGGTCCTGCCTGGTCCAATGATTCTAACAATTCTATAAATTCTTCACAAGTTCTCATTTTTCGGATAGTGAATTCGACCCTAACGTCCTCTGTGAAATGTCTCGATAGACATTTTATTATTTCGCAATCAACGGGTGGTGCAATTAGGTATCTTGCATTATTTATCGTTTTTATTGCGTATTCAGACCTTTTAAGTTTGGAAGATGTATAATAACTGTGGTGTAGATCTATTCCAATTTTTGATCTAATATCGTCATTCCAGAACCTTTTAATGAATTTTATTTTAAATGACAATATCATAACTCATGTGTTCGCGCACGATAT
>CAKNWT010330717.1:0-16750 GCA_932066315.1 Andricus coriarius | reverse complement strand
TTTCCTCTTTTTTATTTTTTTCCAAAGAAACAAATTTTTATTTTGTTTTCAGGAATTGTAATAGGAGCATTTTGTGGTGTTTGTCAAATTTTTATCGTAAGATTCTTGGTTTATTTTCAGGAATTTATATATTGACTTGAATGTTGGACGTTAAATGGGATTTCGAGTTTGATTCTAATCTAATTTAAGATTCTTAAATTTTAAAAATGATCAGGAACCACGAGGTAATTGGTGAAAGAGCGTTCCATTACAAAGCTGCGAAGCAAGCGGCCGAGACCCTTGGCCTGAATTTTAACATCAGAAGTGAGGAAAGTGCATTACTCCATCTAGATGCTTTACTTCTGAAAGCCGAAGTAAAGAAAGTAGAATTTCAAAAATGGCATCAAGAGCTGCTCGACAAGAAAATGCACGGAAATTTGCACAGGAATGTAGAAAAACAGTCCTTGTCGAAGGAGAAAACTTTTGCTTTCCTTAGATCATCAGGGCTTAATTTAGGTACAGAGGGTTTCATTTTCGCATGCCAGGACGATGTTATTTCCACCTTAGCATACCGTAACCGCATTTTATGTCAAGAAGTTCCCAGCGATAGGTGTCATGCACACGCTGAGTACCTGGAACACATACCATCGGGGTGTCCCACCCACGCAGGAACGACTTACATCTACAGACATAATGCGGCCCTAAGGGTACTTTGTTACCATCTTTGTCGCTCTTACGGTGTTGGCCGCGAACCCTACCCTGCCGAACGCTCCAAGGGAGATAGAGTCGATTGTCCAAAACGAGAAGTGCCAAATTTTCTGGAACTACGATTTTCGGACAGCAGTCTCCATTACACACTCGAGGCCTCACATTGTTCTCGAAGACTTCGAGAAACGAACTATATTCGTGATCGAAGTCACTGGTTCGTAACCTTAAAGCCATACCTGCGTGCCAAAAATATGCCAAGGCACTTGCGAAATGGATACAGAAAGCTGTCATCCTTGAGTCGCTTCGTGTCCTCAAAACACACGAGGGTTTCGCCGACCTGTTCGTTGTGATTTCATCGTATCCTGTGACCACCCATCTCACGGTTGTGAGACGTGGCCATAAGTGTGATTTACCGCGGTCCTACTGGGAGCTGGTGTCATTTTTAGATGGCAGTTGCTCCCAGTGAGACCTTGCGGTAGTTTTTTAACCTTATTTTTTAATTATATATGTATATATATATAATTAAACGAACAAAATCGCACTTGTCACTCACGTCGCGCTAAATCCCAGCGAAAATTCACGGGTGAACGCCACACGAGATGACACACAGCAACAACAGATGATCCAAAACGCGCATGCGCGTTTTCGATCTCAATCTAATCGCACTATCAGCCTTCAGCGGTCGTGCAAGTCGCAGGCCTGTCGTTCCTCGCCGTTCGCACGACCGACGGGCGTCTAATGTTCAGGACCGTTATCCGCCCTTCGATCGCATTCCGACTCTGCCGGTCTGACGCGTGCATTTAGCAGGCACGTTGGTCTCCAGCCCGTCGGGCCGATCACGTGCCGGCACGTATTGTTATCTGGGTATAATAGAAAACCCTACTAAAGAAGACACTTAAAAGATAATATTAATCTCAAACATCAATGAAATGATGCTACTTAATCACAATATTATCTTCTCTTCATATAAACATAAATTTAATTTTCAACAAAATATAATAATTTATTGATCATACAGGTTTGGCCCCACAAGGATTTTCCTTTGATACCAGTTGGAAAAATAATACTGGACAAGAACCCAGAAAATTATTTTGCTGACGTGGAACAAATTGCTTTTAACGTAGCTCATATGGTATCTGGCATTGAACCGACTCCAGACAAAATGCTTCAAGGTCGTTTCTTTGCTTATGGTGATACTCAGAGGTATCGTCTTGGCGCCAATCATCTTCAGCTGCCTGTTAATTGTCCGTATAAGGTACAATTTTTCTACATTTCTTTAAAAATTATTATCATAATTTTTAATGTAGCAAAGCTTGACACTTGAAATATTTATGCAATACAATTTTATAGCAAGTTGTTTATATACCAAATTCTATCTTGAATAAATTCTAGTTATTGTTTATTTTAATTTCAGATAATGACGACAATGAATTATCAAAGAGATGGACAAATGTCGGTCAATTCTCAAGGAGGAGCACCAAATTATTATCCAAATAGTTTCAGAGGTCCTGAACAAACTCCAAGTGTAAAGGAACCTGCTTTCAATATAATCGGGCAAGCTGATCGTTACACACCCGCAAACGAAGATAATTTTAGTCAAGTGACTACTTTTTGGAGGGACGTACTTGATTCAGGTGCAAAAACTCGTCTTGTCAACAATTTAGTTACAAGTTTAAAAAGAGTTTCCCCTTTCATTGTTCAACGAGCTGTCGCTAATTTCACTCAAGTAGACCAAGATCTTGGTACAAGATTAAGAGATGGACTTAAACAAGCTGGAACGCCAATCTATACGTCGGAAGATGAGAAAAATTGAGCTACTTCCAGAATGATATCAATAATTAATCACTTATTCTTCACAATTAAGCCTCTATAACATTATTTTCCGATAGTTTTCAGACAATTAACTTAAAAAAGTAAATAAGATGAAGAAAGCAATAAAAGACAAACAGAAAATCATAAATAATTAGGGGCCATTCGCAAAAATACGTGATAACATGGAGAATGATACTTCGACAGGCTCCCTTTCCCACCCCCAAGCCTAAACGTATAATGTGTTTTGTGAATGACCCCTTATTAGAATAATTATTGATGTATTTCGATTTGTTTTTTCATTGCTTTCTTTATGAAAGCGTGGTTCACGAAGAAATAGAAGATCGTAAATATAAGCAGTTGATTTGCATTTTTATTTAAACCATATTAAAATAACCTAAAAGCCTGTTCAAGTGCTCAAACGGTTGATTACCGTCAACAACAAACATGACGGTTCGCGCGTTGCTGGGGGTTTCAGGTTTGCGGGGTGTGGCAGGGAAAGCAGCGCTGCGCCATCTAGCGTATACTCAGAGCGGGATCAGACTTATAATACTTCATGGTCACCTATATAAGTTACCAGAGCCTAGACGGGTCCCACACAGTTCTCCACTCAGATCTCGACGCTCGTTCTGACGAGATTGCTTTCGGTGTGTGCTCCAGAGGAGAGTGCTCTTGCTTAGGTTTTGGAAGGTAGTAGAGTGTTGCCATGTCTCTATCATTACAATTTTAATCTCATTCTTTCTGGCATTTAAAGAGTAGTGATCGTGTTGTAAATTAGTGAAATTAGTGTTTGTGTATAAGCATGGATGCTTTCTCGTATCTTTTTTGTACATTTGTAGCTGGATGTCTATCAATTGAATTCAAAGCTTTCCTTGGGATTGGTTTCTTCGTCCCCTGGCTCGCTCAGCGTTCCTTTACTAAACATTACAAAGCTATTGGAATCCACATATTCTTTCTTTCTGCAATGTTGGTCCGCCCGCATTGTGGCTCGTAAGAATTTGTGGTTAAAAGCATGCCTATTGAAAAATACGACGTCGTATACGACGATGTATACGAAGTCTTAATTTGGTATTCTATACGATGACGTATACGATACCGTTTACGATGTCGATTACGATTTGTAGAGATTTGACGTCTTATTTTTTAATATATTTTATTTTATTATTATATATAATAAATAAATAAAAAATAAAATAATATAACTAAAAAACTAATGAAATATAAATATATATAAATAAATTTATATATGTATATTATATATACATATATAAAAGAAAGGATGCGCTTGCGCAGTCTCAGGAGATTCTCTCAAGGATCACAGAATTTGAAAATAAGCAGCAAGCTTTTAATGGTAATCTCCTGATCTCCATTGAAACGATCAAAGAGAACATTGCTGAGAACTCGAATCGAATTTATGTACTCGAAGCTGGCTCAGAAAAGGGAAAAGAAGCCATTACTTAAATTAAAAAGGATGCCAATGATTTGAAATTACAAGTGTCTACACTTGAGCATGCGCTGAACTTAAGCGAGCAGGCGGCCCTTCAAACTACTTTGGAAATGCACAATTTCCCTATGAAACCCAATGAAGACCTTTTGACGACCATGGACTCGATAGCGAAGGCGCTTGACGTTCCCTTTGCGAAGGAAGATGTGGTCAAAATTTATAGAATAATAAAGGCTCCTGCACTGACAAAATCCTCTAACCCCCCGATCATTGTCGCGAAACTCGGCAGTCAAGAATTGCGAGATAAATTTGTTGAGAGACGTAAGGTTTTCAGAGATTTCTCTACTGAAATCATCGGATGGTCGAGCGAAGATAAATATTCTGTTTATCTACATGAGGCCCTGTCACCTCTGAGCAGGAAAATCTACGCCATTACCCTGGGTCTCAGAAGAGAGAAATTAATCAAATACCTGTGGATTGCGGGCGGAAAAATGTTTTGTCGCAGAGAGGATGGATCTCTGCGAATTTACCTGGCTAATCTGCAGACTGTCGAGGGACTTATATAGCAAAGACTGCTTCCTAGTGTCATCCTAAGTATATATGTCGGTAAATATAATACAACTAGTCAATTAGACCGATTTCTAACTCATCAAGCTTACATAATAATTTTTTCAATTGTAAATTTGTATTTAATAACTCAAAGGTTTCTCAGTAATTATAACTGTGATATTTGAATTTTAATGTTCTAAAACATATGTTAAGTCAAAGTAATCATGACTATATTACTTCAGTACCATTGGAAATTCTTCTAGATTTATATCTACTATGTCACTTCAGCAGTTATTGGACTCTACTTTACCCTACTTGTAATTACCTAATTTGGGCTCTGTTGGTTACTGATCATGTTATTTCTATTTCTATTATCTTTCCCTATGTGCTACCTTTCTCTCAGGTAACTTGCAACTTAAAATTAACCATCTTACATTTTCAATGGATATCTTAAATATTTGTCATGTTAACATTATAATGCTTATTGCTTTTTTAATTTTTACCTTTTTATGTACCTTATTCTCTGTTTACAATTTTAATCGTGTGGACTAGATTTTGTTGGTTAATTTATTTCAAACACTTCTATATTTAACTATACTTGATCTTTACTTATCCCTGTCAAAATGGAAACCTTAAATATTTGTCACGTTCACGCTCAATCTTTACCTGCCCATTACCACGAATTCAAACATTATTTTGTGTCCTGTTCCTATCATATCATAGCCGTGTCTGAGACCTGGCTTACGCCTAACACTCCATCTAGCCTCGTAGCACTTGATCATTACACACTTTTCCTTAGAGATAGAGATGAGAGAAGAGGGGGCGGAGTCTGTCTCAACATTCATGACAGCTTAAGGGGTGTACAGGTGGGAAAGAGTCCTCCTGCCAATGATCCTATTGCTGAATACCTTTTTATCAAGGTATCTTCTTCTCATGATAGCATTTCGGTGGGTGTGATTTACAAACCTCCCAATGCTTCCTAATGTAGGGAACTTGAGACTGACATTTTTGACCTTATACCTAATTATAAAAACATTGTACTTACTGGTGACCTAAACACAAATCTTAATGCCACTAACAATTTAACTAACTATTTAAAATCAGTAGTGTTCTCCGCCGGATTATCTATAGTTCCCCATAGTACCACGCACCACACCAATCATTCTAGTACATGGATTGACTTGATGATTGTTGATGATCTAGACAAGGTAATTTCTTCCACTCAACACTCAATCTCATTCCTCTCAAACCTCGACCTTATCAGCATTCAATATCAGTTCTCCTTTGATCCCTCCTCCAGTATATCTCCTCTGTCTATACGCAATCCCACAAATATAAATGAAGCCGAATTTCTTGAGCATCTTTCTACTTATGATTCGAAAACAATTTTTATTGAAAAGGATATAAATAGAAAGGTTATTTGTCTAACAAACTTTTTATCTTTAGCTTTTGACAAATTTGCTCCTCTTCATACCATTAAAGCAAAAAAGAAGTCCACTCCTTGGATTACATCTTATATCAAAGACTTGATGAAAGGAAGAGAAAAAACGTAGATTGGCTAAAAGAATAAAAAATAGTATTATGTAAGCCGAATTTCGTAAATTGAGAAACTTAGTTCAAACCAAAATCAGGGATTCATATAACGAATATAATTACAATGCTATTAAAAACAGAAATTAAAACGAAAACATCTGGTTTCTCTTAAGACGACTTGGACTTATTCCTCCAAAACACTTGGCCCCTCATAACAATAGGGGGCGCGGCCCCCCCCGGTCTTTGAACAGCCTTCACCACAAAATCCACACTCCTTACAAACAGCACTACTTGCTCGTCCGCAATTCCCTCAACCTTTGTGATACAATTCTGATGATGATATAATTCTTTTCTAACATATCGCGAGAAACCCTAACTAAAAAACTCTTAGAGGTGAAATCAAATGCTCAAGGTTCTGATGGTATCTCAATTAAAATGATTCGCTTAGCTTTACCAGACATTTGTCCTATTCCCTTGCATATCTATAACGCATCTGTACAGGCGGGAATCTTTCTTGATAAATGGAAAGAGGCGATTATTCGCCCTGTTCCTAAAATATCTAAGCCTACCTCTCCCAAAGATTTCCGCCCGACATACATCCTCTGTGCCTTGTCTAACCCTTTCGAACGCATTGGCCATCAGCAACTTACTGCACATATAGAAACTAACAATTTAATTGACCCAATGCAATCTGGGTTTCGTGCTAGGCATAGTATTCTTACAGCTACACTTTAAGCAACTTCTGACCTTAAACTGGCAATTGATAGAAGGCAAATAACTATTGTTGTGCTTTTTGACTTTTCTAAGGCGTTTGATACAGTTAACCATAATTTACTATTGACTAGGCTCAAATCACTTCAGCTCTCAAATATGGCTGTTAAATGGTTTGAATCTTATCTCAGTAATCGTTCTGAAAGAGTACAAATCAGCAATGGCGAGCGTTCTGATTGTGGGAGGTCAAGAGTGGTGTCCCTTAGGGATCCACGCTTGCGTCCACTTTATTTAATATTTATACCTCTGGACTTGGTAGTGAACTTCGTCATTGCAACTATCACAAATATGCTGACGACTTTAAGCTTTACCTTTCCGGGCTTATTGCCACTTTAAATAGCTTACTTCAAAAGGTACAGGAGGATATTGATTTGGTGGTGCAGTGGGCCTTGACGAACGGTCTCACTCTTAACCCTGCTAAAACTAAGGCTATCATCATAGGAACTTCTTCCTCTCCTTCACTTGCAACGATTGCAACCTTGCCTCCTCTCTTGATCGATGGGCGCCTTATCCCCTTTGTGGATTCTGTGAAAGATTTAGGCTATATCCTTAATCGCTCTCTTACTTGGAATGAACAAGTTGCGGATATCTCGAGGAAAACCTTTAGAGTCCTCCAACAGCTTAACAGGAATAAAGAATCACTTCCTATTCCAACGCGCATCCTTCTAATTAAAAGCCTCATCCTCCCTTTCTTTGACTACGGCTGTATTGTATATGATGATGTTACTGATGAACTGAATGCGAAGCTTGAACGTACGCTTAATGTTTGCATTCGGTTCATCTATAACATCCCAAAAAGCGAACATATTACCCAGTATAGAGAAAGAGCAAGACTTCCTAACGTTGTTAAAAGAAGACAATTTTTCATGGGTAACCTGCTTTATAGCTTATTCAGTAATGAGGCTCCGCATTATTTTCTTAATCTCTTCCATTTTATTGACAAAGACCAACCAACACATTCCAAACTCCGTGAAAGGAAAACAGTACTAAAAATTCAGCCACACCGAACGTGTAAAATGCAAAGGTCTTTTGTTATTCGTGGTGCTCGCCTTTGGAACAAACTACCTATATACTACCTATATACCTATATACATATATAAGCATGCACATGAATGCATTTACTTTTAGACATGTATATTTGCGTATGTAAATTTACAATATTACTGGTAATGGACCACATCTACTTATGTGTATCTTAGTTTACTTCATTACTTCTGTTGAATACCTATTTTTGATTTTAATCTTTATATCAATCACCATTACTTTATAATTGTACTATGTATCATCTGTTCCTTATAGGGCTATCTAGCCCTAGGAACTTTTCATGAATAAATACAAATATTCAATATATTTTTCCTATTGAAAAATACGACATCGGATACGATGTCATATACGACAAAGTATACGATATCGTATACGACAATGTATACGATTTTGTGTACGACGATGTATACGCTGTCGTCTGCGACAACGCATATGGCGCCGAATATAACATCGTATACGAAACCGTATTTTGGGGTAGTATACGATGACGTATACGATGATATTTACGATTTGCAGAAATAAATGTGCTTCTGTGATACACATCTGTATAAACGACATCGTAAACGGCATCGTATACGACATCGTAAACGTCATCGTATACTACCCCCAATTACGACTTCGCATACGATGTCACGTACGGCGTCGTATACGATGTCTTATCTGGCGAAAGTATCGGATAGGTTTTCCTTCCGAAGCAATTCTAATCATTCCGGAATCTGCATCCGAAGCAGTCCGAGTCAATTAGAATCAATCCGAAAAAAGTTCTACGTTTCGTTGGACCCAAATCGTTTAAAAATCAATCCGACTCAATCCGGTTCAATCCGAACTCCAAAACGAACCAATCCGGATGAATCGGAACCAAATTTTCAATCCAAGTGAATCCCAATCAATCCGAATTCGGATTGATATACACTGAATTTTCAATCCGAATGAATCTGAGTTCGGATTGAATTGGATACATTCGGATTGAGAATCAGTTTAGGTCAATCCGAGTTCGGATTCATTCAGATTGAAAATTTGTTTCGGATTCATTCATTCAACCGGATTAAGCCGAATTAATTTTTGATCGATTTGGATCGAAAGAAATGTAAAATTTTTGTTGGATTGGTTCGAATTGACTCGGATTGATTCGGATACAGATTCCGGAATGATTCGGATTGGTTCGGAATTAATTCCTATCCGATACTTTCGCCAGGGTTATACTATGTCGCATACGACATCGTATACGACGTCGTATTTTTCAATGGGGATACCACAAGCCCTGATAATTTTTTTTTTAAGCTTACAAAGGCAATGCTACAATTGCTATATCAAAAACAAAATATAATGAAAAAATGAATTCTATGCTCCAAGATAAATATCTTTATTCTATATCCAAGTTTGAATATACTTCCACTTTACAAGATAAATGCAACAAATTAATTACAAATTTTGAACAAAAAAGTTACATTTGTCACCTTGAGTCAAAGTCTTTAAGATCTTATTCTTGTATTACTCCTAGGGCTTAAGGTTTGCCTAAAATACACAAAGACAACAACCCTTTAAGATAATTAGTTTCTAAAATAAATGATCCCACTTATATTTTGTCCAAATTCATCTCTAAAATTCTTAATAATATTATTGGAAAAACACCATATCACATATCCGATAGTTTATCCTTTGTTCAAAAAATTAAAATTCAAAAAAATTGCATCTTATTATCTTTTAATTTCTTTAGAAGTTGACTCAATGTTTAACTGCACACCAATTTCTAAAGTTTGAAGATGTATTGAGTCGAAATGGACTGAGATTGGCATGTTTACTAGTGTTGCGATGATTGATTTTATTGATTTGGTTAAGATTTATCTTAATTCCACCTTTTTTAAGTTCAACGATTTAACGTACAAGCAGGTTTCTGGTTTGGCCATGATTAAATCCAATATTAAATTTACAATAGAAGTAGAAAATAACTTACGAATTAGCTTCTTAGATACACTGATTTTTCGTATTGATGGTGAACTTAAAATTGATTGTTTCCAAAAAACAACTTTTTGAGGTAGATACTTAAATTTTAATTCCGCACATCTTATCAACCATAAAATTGGAGTTATTACTAGTTTATTTCATAGAATGTTTAAAATTTCAGACATTATATTTAGAAGTAAAAATATTGATTTTACTGAGCGAACACTTTTGAAAAATGGTTATCCAAAATCACTTATTGAATTTTGTTTGAAAAGTGTGACCCATCGTTTTTACAATTCGGAATTTATTGCAAATAAAATTAATAACAATAAGTCTTACAATTTTATTGATTTCACTGTTGTACTATACCTTATATTAAAAACCTTTCTAAAAAAATTCAACCTATTTTAAGAAGTTTCAACATCAAAACTATTTATAAACCAGTTAATACATTTTACCGTTATTTTAATAATCTCAAGGACCCACTTCTAAGGGGTAAGGTAACGTGAATATTAGATTCGAGCGTAATAATTTTCCAGATCAATATAAACCTCTTACCAAATTATAGTATAATTACTGCCTGTATTATCATCAATGGTATACTTAGGGGCCATTCATTAATTACGTAAGGGCGATTCTTACGTAATATTTAACTTAGAATTTTTCTAACAAGCGTTGAATAGGTACATATCATTAGAAAAACTAAAACACGTAATTTTTTAAATTGTAAAATGGTTAGTTTGAGTAGAATTAATGTAGCTACTGTGATCGTTCGAATTGACGTAGTAAGATATTGCGTCAGAATGGTTTCAACTCCCCCCCCCCCCGGGCGGGGAGGGGGGGGGGGGGGGGGGTTTTTAAAACCCGCTGCCCCGGGGAAGCCTTAAATAATTAATGAAAGGCCCCTTAACTTCATAATGGGTTTCTCAATTTTAGAGTTTGTACAAATAATTTCCTCAGTCTGACACTGCCATCCGTCAATGATGCGTTAATGGCATTGCCCTTCGTTCATAATTCAAGTTTTGTTTTATTTTAAACATTTTATAAGTGTTTGATATTTTTTACTACTTTTACTTCTTAAGTAGAGTTTCTATTTGTATGAATTCCTTTGATGGATTCTTTTAACATCACCTAATCAGGTATGCTCTCTTTTTATTTTATTGTTGAATTTTGTAAATTATTTTTCTAAATGTGTTAACTTCGATGTAAGTAATAACGTACTCCTTTTACATTTAATTTCTCTTTAACAATTGAATTTTAACTCTACTCGTAAAAATAAAGCCAAGGTGCTCAAGTAGAATTATAACGTTCTTAAAAAATAATTGGAAAAATCTTCAACACTTTTAACGAAATCAGGTTTCTCAAAACAGAATTTTTTATTTATAGAACAAAAATCGGAAACAATCACTGTATCAATCATTTAGAGGGAAACAAGATTTTTAAATTATCTTTTACTTCTGTTCTTTTGTGTTGCATTACTCTGTTAGGTTCTACGTATTGTGGCGTTGGGCTTTATTGGCGACACCTGCGACAAACCCCGTAAATAAAAATCAAAAAAGTTTCTCTCCAAAAATATTACGAAATGTTCCAAAGTAAATATATTATTATACAACTGAAATAAGGCAGTCTTAATTTTTTTCAAATTCAAAATGACCTATAACCTCTCATTTTGGACTACTCCCCAGCTGAAAATTCCTGTACAGGAACCTCGGAGGATCCTGCATATGTTCCTGTACAGGAAACTGCACACGAACCTGTACAGGTAATCTTGACGATTCCTATGCAGGAATTTGGTCAAGGAAACTGTACAGGTTCCTTCGCAGAGTCAATTGAGGTTTGGGTTCGAAAATAACGCAGGACTACAAAATATTTTCGGGAATGGAATCAAGTGGAATATACGTTTTCAGGTGCGCTGATCACGAATCCGTGACCCCTATACGTCAGAATCAAGGTCATTCAAAGCTCAACTTCGTTAATTTGAGTGATATCATATTTTTCACCTGAGATTCTGAGAGAAAAATTTTACTTTCCGATATATTTTGACCCACGGGATCGAGTGACCTCTAGAGGTCACATGAAGGTCTAAAGCATTATTTAGAATCTCTGAACCTAGTAGCGCTTTCGGGTGCGCTGATCACGATTCTGTGACCCCTATGACCCCTACACGTCAGTATCAAGGTCATTTGAAGGTCAAATTTGTTAATTCGAAAGATATCATCTTTTTGACCTCAGATTCTGAAAGAGCGAAAATTTTTACGATCGAATATATATTAACCCACGGGATCGAGTGACCTCTAGAGATCACGTGAAGGTCAAAAGCATTCTTTAGAATTTCCGAAGCTAGTAGTTTGTCATGGTTTGCTGATATTAAGGTAATGATCCTTTGAAAATCACGAATATGTGACCCATATGACCCCTACACGCCAGGGTCAAGGTCAATTGAAGGTAAACTTCGTTAATACGAGATATATCATGTTTTTGACCTCATATTTTGAAAGAGCAGGAAATTTTACGTTAGGGAATGTTTTTATCCACGGGTCCCAGTGACATCTAGAGGTCATATGAATATCAAAACCATTCTTTAGAACTTCTGAACCTGGTAGCTTGTCATGGTTTGCTAATATCGAGAATGACCTTTACAAAATACGTTTTCAGGTGCTCTGATCACGAATCCGTGATCCCTATGACCCCTACACGTTAATATCAAGGTCATTTGAAGGTCAACTTCGTTAGTTCGAGATATATCATCTTTTAGACCTTAGAACTTCAAATGACCTTAATGCTGACGTATAGGAGTCATATAGGCCACGGATTCGTGATCAGCGCACACGAGAACGTATTTTGTAAGTATCATCACCTTGATATTAGCAAACCATGACAAGCTACTAGGTTCAGAAATTCTAACGAATGCTTCTGACCTTCATGTGACCTCAAGAGGTCACTCGATACCGCGGGTGAAAATATATCCGAACGTAAAATTTTCCGCTTTTTCAGAATCTGAGGTCAAAAAGATGATATCTCTTGAGTTAACAAAGTTGACCTTCAAATGACCTTGATTCTGATGTGTAGGAATCATAGGTGTCACGGATTTGTCATCAGCGCACCTGAAAGCGTATATTCCACTTGGCTCCACTCCCGAAAATATTTTGTAGGCCTGCATTATTTTCGAAAAATTGCCACTGCTATTGAGGCAAGTCGTTTCATGGTTAATTTAAAAAAATATATGGGTAGTTATAAAAATTCTCTCACCGAAAATATTAAATAGAACATTTTTAGAGAAAAGTGAACATTTTTTTTTTATTATTTGATTAAAATTGTCGCGTGGCTCGAATTTTTTCCATATTTATCACTGTGCAACAACATTTTAATTTAGATTTTTGAAAATTTTGACGACAAGTTTGCGTGCTATGATTTGAAAAACCTTCCCTTACTGGTTTTCATGGAAATTCACCAATTTAATACTATTTTCAAGAACTAAGTTGTCCTCATGGTTCATGGTTAAGTCTCTAAGAATGGCCCTCTTCGACGAAAAAAGTGTGGAGCTGGGGATAGTGAAGATGCAGATGATTTGTTTGCAGATGATAAGGTTGTTATGGCAGAGTCAATCAAAGGCTTACAGAGGGAGGTGGAGGAAGATCGAGAGGGTAAGGGACGTATATGAAGAGACAAAAGATAGGGTGAGAGGAGGGGAGGGGATCTCGGAGAGATTCTGGATGGATAGGGGGTTGAGGCAAAGGTGTCCGCTTAGGATATGGTTAGGATATGGTCACTCGCGTATGCAGATGACATAGTCCTGCTGGCAAAAAGCGAGGAGGCCTTAAAAGAGATGATTAAGGGGTTGAGAAGATACCTGGATCAGAATAGATTAGACCTGAATGCGTAAAAGTCCAAGGTTATGGTATTCAGAAAAGGAGGTGGAAGAGATAAGGGAGGTGAGTGGAAGTGGAAAGGAAATGCGGTGCAGGAGGTGAAAGAGTTTGTGTACCTGGACTTCCTGTTTTTGTGGAATGGGGAAGTTGATGGTCATATAAAAGAGAGAGTGAGAACGGCGAACGTGGCGAGAGCGAGAGAGAGGGGGGGGGTTCATGGTTTGACGGGAAATATGGGTGGATTATGCCACGGGAGAAAGCACAATATTTGTGTGAGAAAGGAGAGAAACGAAACCAGGAGCTTATATCAAGAATGAGATGTGGGTGCATGGAGGGTTTGAATAGTTTCTGGCTTTCTAGGGGAAAGAGGATGTATGTGTAAATTATACGGGAAGAGGGATGCAAGAGTGGAGCACTAGTTAGAGGAGTGCGAGGAGTTGCAAAGAAGGGAGATAAGCATGGACGTAATCACGCATGAAAGGGGGGACAAAAGGGCATTGGTAGCATGGGTGATGGGGGTGTTGGGTAATATGGAGAAAATGAGAAGGAAGGAGGAAGAGCAATGGAGAAGGAGAGATTGTTAATAGGAGAGAAAGTAGATATAAGTAAAACGTAAATATTGTAAATAGTAGATAAGTATTAGGTACTAGCCGCGGAGGCAGAGTTTGGCAATGCGAGGAAAAACGAGAAAGTAGGGATATGCGTGGGAGGCGAAGCGAGGAAGGCAAGGCGGTACGAGCGAGCGGTCTTAAAGATAAGGTGTGAATGGATGTTAATTTTTAAGGGTTAGTTTCAAGAAAATTCTGTAAAAAAATGGCAGTTTAAGCAAGTCAATATTTAAAGGCCCGCAGACAAAGGCATTTAAATGCAGCACTAACTGCGTTAGGATGCTTTCATGCCTCTGCAAGCAGGCAGCCACAAGAGTGAAAGAGACAGAAAACGGTCCGTCTCATTTACACTTATGGACTTTCTGCAGGAAGGCTGCCTGCTTGTAGAGGCATGAAAGCACCCTTAGAGGTGCAAACTCTTGTGTATTGTGCAGCTGTGGCAACCATTAGAACGTTGGGCCGCAGAACTAGCCCTACAAATGCAGTCTTTTCCCTCGGAAGGGATCGAGATCTATCATGGACACCAGCAATATTGGATGAGATTATAGACTCCCAACGGTAGAGACTTGATGTTCTTACTGCTAGACTGGGTCGGTACAAGAAAAGTAGCGCAAGAAGGCCACAAAACCAAACTTTTCAGGCAGCTAAAAGAAGATTCTATCGCGAACTGAGTGTAAAGCAAAATAACCAGCAAGACAACAAAGTCCCTCAATTGGAAGACATGACTATTTATTGGTCGGGTGTTTGGGGAAAAACGAACAGAAGGAATTTAGACGCTGCGTGGTTCCAACTAGAGAAGACAAGAGCTAGCAATAACCCTGAAATGGAGCTGACTAAAATCACAGCTTTAGATGTTTCAGCGGTTTTGGAAGAGGCAAGTAACTGATAAACTCTAGGTGCGGACATGGTGTACAAATTCGGGTACAAGTACCTGACGAGTGTGCATCCTGCGTTGACAATGTGTTTTCAGAAGATCATCTAATACCCAGATCTGATGCCAGGCTTTATACTCAAGGGTACTAAGTATATGTTGCCTAAAAACCCAGATGCTCAAAATCTATATGAATTTCGACCGATAGTCTGTCTTTCCACAATTTAAGTAGTAAGTAGTAAAGATCTAGTCACCATAGACGCTGTTGTCATGACTCAAGCTCGTAAACATCAAAGCAACTTGCACATGGCATACATCGACTACAATCAAGGGTTTCCTTCCATACCACATGACTATTTGCTTGAAGTCTTGAAAATATAAAAAATCTGCTTACGCATCATCGACTTTCTAGGTCGTGCGATGATGCTTTGCGGTACAATAATCAAGTATTTTGATCATGTACAACCAAGGATAACTAGATCCCAGCTCAAAATTCCTGTACAGGTACCTTAGAGGAACATGTACAGGAACATGTTCAGGATCCTATACATGAACCTGCGTAGGAACTAATCCGCGAGGGTTCGCTAGTGGCTTGGCTCTCTCGATGATGTACAGGAACCTGCGCCTCAATTTTCTTCGCAAAGGAACCTGTAGAGGGACCCGTACAGGATCATTCAAAGGTTCCTTTGTCGGTGCAGGTTTCTTTACAGGGTCATGTACAGCTTCCTACGCCAAATTCCTGCACAGGAACCGTCAAGATTACCTGTACAGGTTCGTGTGCAGGAAAATGTGCAGGATCCTCCGAGGATCCTGTACAGGAATTTTCAGCTGGGATCAATACGCATTACGACGGGTATATTTCAAGGAGACTCCCTTAGTGCACTACCCTGGCGAAACCCTTACGAAAAAGTATGATAGGAAAATCATTATAGGCCTATGATGATTTTCCTATAATTTTTTCGCGATTATAGGAATAATTATAGGAACGATTATAGGAAAAATTAGAATAATTATCGAAAAAAGTATAGGAAAATAATTAAATATATAAATAACATTAAAATATTGAAATAATTAATGCAAAAAATATAAGAAAGTATAAATTAATAATGTATTCTGAACAACTCGCACAAAAGTACATGAAGAATTGACATATTTAAAGAAGTTTTGTCAATTTTTCATGTAATACTGTGCGAGTATTTCAAAATAAATAATTAATTTATACTTCTACATTTTGAAATAATTATTTCAATATTTTTATATTATTCATTCCTGTAATTATTTTCCTATAATTTTTCCTAAGATTTTTTCTATAATCTTTCCTATAATTATTCCTATTATCGCGAAAAAATTATAGGAAATTCATTATAGAAAAATCATCATAGGCCTATAATGATTTTCCTATCATACTTTTTCGTATGGGAGATCACTCATCTGTGGCCAGTCACTAAAATGCCTGTTTTGAATTAATGAGGGACTGGCGTGGGCTAGCGAAGGAACCATGCTCGGTCATGTCAAAGTCGCTAAATACCTATTACTGATTGAGTTCGGCATACGAGTCCCCGAGTATATCTATTGGACCACTCCCTTGGTGTCCAAAAAAAAAGGTTTTGGTTGTTGGTGA
>CAKNWT010330716.1:1116-13858 GCA_932066315.1 Andricus coriarius | reverse complement strand
CGCTTTTCTCCCACTGGACATTCTCGCTTTTCATCTCGGGTCAAATAATCAATGTTTCCGCTTATCATATTGACTTTAATTCTCGAATTAGCTGTAGTTGTTGCATATATTCCACGAAGAGTCCCCCTATACTCTAATATTGCAAAAATGTCACCATCGGATGCTGATAACACAATATGTTCTTGGTTTGGAACAGGAGTATATTTATTTATATCTGTTAGCAATCTAATTGGATAACCATCAGGAAAGACGTATCTTCTAAATTCGAATCTTAGATTCTGATTTTTGCGGGAAATAAGACGTATGTATCCAAGCTGCCCAAGTGTGTATCCAAGTACTTTAGGAGAAGGAGGCCTACCAGGAGGCGACCTCTCTCTGGCACGAGCTGGATGCTTCTCAGAAGCCTGAACTCTGTTTGACTGTGAACTCAACTCTGCGAAAAGAAATAGAGGATTCATGTTTTATGCTAAACAAACTTCGAAAAGAGCTTGATAGTTTTTTCTCGATTTTGGTATAACATACTTTGAAATCAGAAGTAAAGGATGCAGTAAAGAAAATTTGTGGCATACAAATGTTGGGTTAAAAATGTTTGAGGCTCACTGTGTTGGAATTTAACACAACTCATTGTCCCATATAAACGGGCTCTCATGGATGAGAGGAAAAGGATTCCTATAAACGGGCTCTCCTGGTATGCTTGATTACGGTATGGTAGACGGGTGAAAGAGCCTGGCTAGCACGGGCCTATTGGATCCCTGAGTCTAGGCCCTTCCCGGACTGATTTGCAGCTTTGGAATCAGGACAGGAATGACCTGCGGTCCGCATTGCGTCAATGTGATCACCCTCCCAAGTCATGAGCGTAGAGTGATCGTGCTTGTGGCACTTTGGCACGTACGGGTTACGAAGGTGTCCTAACGGCCTCTCGGGGAAACCGGACGACATCGCGGAGAAGATAGTCTTACCCCTGCATGCAGGGCTCTGCAGGGGCGGACCTTTTATTACCCTAGCTATCTAGGGATGAAAATGAATCATATAAAACTAAACCAATAATCGAAGGAAAGAGGAAGGAAGTTGGAGGAGGGGCGAGAGGGGTTGGGCCTTCAAGGATCTAACATAGCCCTTTCTTCTCCATCTGTCTCTCCAGCAAGCCAAATTCAGGAAGATCGGGAGCAGACCTAAATGACTGCTCCTGGTTTCACCATTACCCAGATTACCTTGCATCACAGCAAAGGCGCCTCTGTATTTTTGCAAAAGGGCATGGCTGCAAAGCACACAGGTATCTCGCTAATCCAAGAACCTTAGTTAGTTCGAGATACCATAAGGGTTTTAGGTGGGGCTGGTCTTTTTTGTTACAGGGACACAAAGGCGGCCAAACCAAGGACCTGCATACTGAAGAAGAGACTTAACGCTGTCCCGCTGCTGGAGCGAACGTCAACTCAAGAGGTAATTACCTACTGAAATACCTAATCACCATTGATTTAGAGATTCTTAACACGGGGAACACCCCGACACTCCTTATCTCGGTCAGGGAGGAAGTCATTGACATCACTCTCTGTACCAGCAGTTTTAGAGATAACATCAAGAGGTGGAGAGTGTCAGATGAAGCCACTCTCTCATATCACTCACAGATAAAGTTCGTGTTGAAAATACTTTTTCGAAATCTGGACTCTATTCTCCGCTTTCTTAAATTGCCCGGTGGGGGTTACTCAGTGTCGGATGGAGACACCTTTTGCTCACCTGATCAAGGCACATTTCCCAGGCTTTTCAAGGTTTGGAGACGTGGGGACGGTACCTCAGAGGCAACCATAGTCGCCTGCGCCCCAACTGGGCCCGAAACGGCGGCTTGCCAACGAGAGTGTCACCCCTGCCAGAGTCAGGTGGGCCCTGAAGTCCGCTAGTGAGACTTGCTAGGACTAGTCTGACGCTGGGACATGTACTGGAGGCATGGATGGGTACGAGAGTAGTCCTTATTCCGAAAGCAGGTAGGATCGGTTATAACTTACTCAAGGATGTCCGTCCGATCAGCCTAACATCTTCCCTACTAAAAACAGTAGAAATACTTGTGGATAGATATATCCGCGACAAGGTCTTGTCAAGGAGGCCACTACACAAAGAGCAACACACCTAGAGGGCTGGTCTCTCAACGGAAACGGCCCTAAGCGGAGCAGTAAACCTAATTGAAGGACAACTGAACTAGAAAGGCCTCGCCTCGACCTTTATGGACATCGAAGGAGCCTTTAACAACACCTCTGGAGAGGTGATCAGGGTGACTATGATATCACATGGTGTGCCTACTGTAGTCATGGAGTGGACGTGCTATATGTTGGCCAACAGGAACTCGGGACTCGGGATGTCCGCAGGGAGGAGTTTTATCGATCTGGCTGTTGTGCCTAGTAGTGGATAAACTGCTTTATCTACTCTCGAGTCAGGGTCACCAAGTCATAGGCTATGCGGACGATATACTAGTTATCGCGCACGGCCAGCATCTGGATGCGCTCTTCACCAGAAGGTATAAGTGGGGAACCACTAGTACACTGAAACTGAAAGCCCTATGACTCTGTAGGAGAGCCATAGGGAAAAGCTGTGGCTTGAGGCCGGAGACAATCATGTGTATCTACAGCGATCTAGCGACCTAGGCTAACCTATGCGGCGGTGGTCTGGTGGAGCAGGGTCGAGCTGTCCATTGTGAAGTCTCGACTGGAAAGGATCAGGGGACTGATTTTGAGAGGCATCACTGGTGCCTCGAAGTCGTCACCTACGATGGCACTGGGGGCACTAATAGGGTTGGAGCCCCTCCATCTCACCATCAAGGCCGTGGATGCCAAGGCGGCCTGGAGACTAAATTTAATAAATGACAGAAGGATCTCGGCAGCAGTGAAGATCCCAGTCGACATCGCGAAGAGGCCGACCCTTAACATGCCCAGAGACAAAATGGCCACTCGCTACCTCTTTCACCAGAAGTATCGAGTTGGCCTATCCATGAAGGAGGAATGGGATAACGGCGACGCACACCTGCCCAGTGATGGAGACAACTGGTTTACAGATGGCTCCAGGAACGAGGGGAATGCAGGAGCCGGTGTATATCGTAGAAGGAATGGAATAGGCTTCACAATCAAGTCAGGGCCCCACGCCACCGTTCTACAATCTGAGATTATGGCCATACTCCAGTGCGCCTACAAGGCAAAGGAGTATGACAACAAAAGAAACATCCGTATCTGCTCAGATAGCAGGGCTGCTATATTGGCCTTGAATGGAACCACGACCATGTCGCTATTATTATGGGAGTGCCTTGAGGTGCTAAATATGCTAGAGACGGAAAACCGAGTCACTCTGCTATGGATCCCTGGACACAGCGGTATCAACGGCAATGAGATATCGGATAGGCTAGCCAATCTAGCAGCCTAGAAGAAATTTCACTGGACCCGAGCCACTTGTAGGTATTTCCAGTAAGTCAGTCACTAAAGAAATTAGCTGTTGGCTGACTGAGGAACATCAGAACGAGTGGGATTTGGTCATTGGTTGCAGACAGGCCAAAGCACTCTTAAGCTCAAAGCTTAACTTTAACCGAGCAAGGGAAATACTCAAGCTCGGGAGAAAAGAGATCAAAGTCCTAACAGAAATATTTATAGGACACGGGAACCTCGGATATCACAGACATAAGATAGGGATTACGGAAAGTCTTCTCTGTCGTCTGTGCGGAATGGATGATGAGACAGCTACTAACATCCTTTGTTACTGCCCTGCGATTGCGGGGAAACGTCTAGCACTTACTGGCAGTTAATGCATCAGTGACTTGTAGATAACAGCGTGGCTGCGGTCCTCTCCTCATTGAGAGGGTTTGGGGTCACGCTTAGGCTTACAAGGGGACGCAGCCCAAGCTTCAGGGTCTGTTACGGTCTCAACCCAACTAATAATAATAATAATAATAATAATAATAATGCACGTAAGTCACTTCTAGATAATTTCAGTACCAAAATTTTTCTCTCTTGATTGCAAATTCAACTCTTTGTTTGTAAGACCAACTGTTTGGTGAAAAATAAAAAAATAAATTTCTTCATGTTCTACTATCGGACCAAAACTGCTTTTTAGTTTTGTATTTCAACTATCCTCGAATAAATTCGTCTTTGCAGGTTGAGCCTTCAATTATTTGGTTAAAAATTGTATTGTATCGCTATAAAGTAATTTCTTTGTTTTAAGCTTAGTAGTATATTATGCACAAAGGGAAAGCAGAGGGACATTATTGATACATGTATGTTTTCAGGAGCCGCTTTTCAAGTTCGTTGGTATGTAATGGCCATTATATCGTGATGTCGTCCGAGATGAGGAATATCGAGTCTGGCTCGCTTTCGCCTCGTTCATTCCCCGGTTTCGTTTCGTTTTCTCGAGCCTAGTCTTTGGCTTTTCTTGCCACTTTCTTTCCGATTTCGCCTCGTCCTTTCTCTTTCTCGCCACGGTTTTTCCGAGGAATGCCAGACATGTTCGCTAGCGGAGCGGTCAGCTTGCGGGAATGTTATTTTGCCAGCCTGACGCGCTAATGCTAATTAGCGTTCTTTAATGAATAGTCGAAGTCGAAATATGATTACATATTGTACTTTTTTGTCCATTACTGAGAATTTGATATCAAACACGACTATGTTACGATTTTGTCAAAGATTTAACTTCACTCTGTGTGTTATTTTGATTTTATTAAAAATTTATTTTGACAATTTTAACAATAAAATGTATGAAAGAGAAAGGTAAAAAGATTGGTATATTTTAAAGTCATTTGGAGTTTAAAGAATCAAGCACTAATTTAATTTTTCATATTACAAAGTAGAATTTAAAAATAATGTGATGTCTAATGTTTACGTTTGGTAAATAGAATATATTTGTTGGGTCATTAAAAGAATCGAAAGTGCGTTTCTACTTGAATCGCTTTAACTAGGGTGACCAGAAAAAAACACTTTTGGTTCTCTTAGGAGCGACAGGGAAATAACGGTAGTTTATGCGATTGTAGAAGCTAGGTTTTTTTTAAAATTTCAAACAATATTTAGAGATGCCATATCGTCTTTGAAGTTCTTATGTAATTAACATGGACAAAACCAACTTTTTTCCATTTTATATTTTAACCACCAGGTTATCCACTTTTTAATTTGAACTTTTAATATTATATGTTGTTAATATGTTAATATGTTGTTCCCTGATAGTTTATATCTTACACTGAAATTTTAAGAACATTTTCCTGGAAGGTTGAAGATCACAGTTTAAAAAAAACATATTAGCAACAATATAAATGAGCCTACTACAATGAAAACAAATCGGAGTAAATTTGTTCAATCCGACAGGTCTACGAGTAATTTTCGGGGCGGAGCGCTCATTAGCTCTGCCATTAAAGTCGATCACAGTGGGTCTTGACACCATCAACTCATAAAGCAGACTTTTTTACGGCAAACCGTTCCATAGTTATATGTTCCTTTTTAAGAAAACTGAGTAATAATAATTCAATGGACGCTAACTAATCCTGTTATAAAGTTACATCGATGAAAATAGTTGAGATTGCACTTTTAAGATCGTCTCTTCAGTTACCGAAAATTTCAGCTTTTGCAATGAAAACATCCAAAAACGATAAGCCACCTCTAAAAATTGTTTGATAAGAAAAAAAACCTGGCTTCTACAATCGCATAATCTACCTTTATTTGTCTTTCGCTCCTAAGAAAACCAGAAGTGTTTTTTTTCTGGTCACCCTACTAGTACATTTTGTTTAAAGTTTATAAAATTTTAGTGTGTAAAAAGTAATAAATATGTCAGATATAAGACTCATATAAGCTCATATGATCTGTACATAATCGATTTTATAATTCACCCCTACGAAATATTAAATTATTAATAAATAATAATAATAATAATAATAAAATAATAAAATAATAATAAATTAAAGTTAAATTCAAGAATTCAACGACGCATCATTTTTAATGATCTGGTATTCTCAAATTTTTCAGGAGTACATGTTAAGCATATAAAAGCTTTTTTTATACTAAAATATAATTATCTGCAGAGCTCCTAGACTTTTTTTCATTTTCAGGTGCTTATACAAAAATAAATTTTTCCTACATAAACTCAAAGACAAATCTGAGCAAATTGTGAGAATTAGTCATATTATGCAGATTAAGAAACAAAAATAGCATTTATATTTTTTCCAAAGCTGCGATTAACAAATCATTTTCTTTTATTTCTACTTCGCCCAACCGCAAGATATTAATTAATATTCAAACATTTTAAAAGATCCCAAAAGATTTCACAGAAATTTTAAAATTTCACATAGATTTTGTATAGACTAAAAGGCAAAAGATTTAAAAAAGGTTTCACAAGAATTTCAAAGAATTCCGAAACTTTTTAAAAGATTTCAAAGAATGTCACGAAGATTTCTAAGATTTTGCTAAAATTTCAAGAGATTTCGCAAGATTTCACAGAAATTTCAAGATTTCACATAGGTTTTGCATGCTTTAATAGAGTTGAAGGAATTCACAAAATTTCCAAATATTTCAAGCATTTCACACACATTTCAAATATTAACAAATTTGTTAAATTCTTCAAACGACAAATATCCTGAAAATCTACCTATGTTTTTGCTTTTCTGTTTCATATATTCTGCTGTTATAATTGGCAAAATAAATTATTCAGAAGAACAGAGCAAAATAATAATAGAATGAAGTTAAATCTTCGAAAAAATCGTAACATAGTCGTGTTTGATATAAGATTAATCAGTAATGGACAAACAAGTATAATATGTAAACAGATTTCGTATGCCTCGTCTACGTCCCGTCTCGTTCCACGGGATTTCTCACTCAGCGGAACACTACTATGATGTCATAATTTTTGGCGACATAAATATACAAATGGCCATTATATGAATATAAGCTGGAAAGGGAGACTTTATGTTGGCTCCACAGGCCTGAAAAATGGCCGTATTCGTGCATGTATTATATAAAATATAATAAAAATGATAGATATATGATATTAGTATATTCACCAATAGAATCAAAGATGATCGCCAGAGTGAAAACGAAAGTATAGATCATCCTCATTTTCGCAATGTAGAGGAAAAACTGATGAATGTTTCAGTGAATAAGTGGGTTGACAAATGTAAGTAACGAATATTCTATTGCATCATCAAAATACAAATATATACGTTAGTAGTGGTTATCTCACATATATGTGAGACGACGACGTTATTCGTTTCAAGTTTGTCCTTCGGAGATATATTTATTGAATTCCTATCTCAAAGGTTTAATTGGTTATAAACTATGTATGTGACAAAAAAATGGTTTTAAAAGGAAAGCTCCTTGCATCATTTCATACTACAGTGAAAAGTCAAAGTGAAATAAAAAAACAAACAATAAAATGGTAAAGTAGGTGTGTTTTATTTTGTACTCTACAAATCAACTCAAATATTCTAACCAAGAAAGAATGAAATCTTACAGCTTTGAAGGTTTTTACGATGAGTTATAAAAAGGTATACACGCGATAAGTGTGAGTAAAGGAATATGACCTACTTGAACACTTAAGATTTAAAAAGATGCGTACCTTGTTTTAGTTTTAAGATAAAAACACCGTAGACTTCATGGTAGTCAAAATCCTGTTTAAGAATAAAAAATAAATTTTTTTAAAGAAAACTGCTCGCAGTATGTAAACATATTAAAAAGAAAAATCAATTTTGTTGTAAATTTCTTTTTTTTGGTAGTAAACTAATGTTTTTGATTAAAAGTTCGAATACACGCTCAAAAGTTTAACTACTTTGATGAAATTTCATTTCATTGATTGTGTAGAAAATTCTAGTTTTTTCGAATCTCTGACACTATGTGTATCGATAAGCATTCAGTATTATTTTATCTTAGAACGGATACCCTAATATTCGTGTTGGATAGTTGTTTTTCCGAACTGTGTAATTAATTCCTGAAAATTATATATCTTTTAATGATTTATTGAAGAAAATATTTTATTTAAACAAGAATAATTGTTAAAAGATTTTAAATCTAATTAATATTTTGAAAATGTTATAACCATTAATAGATGTTAACGTGAGGGTTTTAACATTTTTAATTATAGTAAATTTCTTTGATAAAACGATTACTCCAAACAAACAAATTTTGAGGAACAAGAATAAAATCTGCCTCAGCCCAGATTTTGAATCAAAGTAATCGTTTTAATATCGAAATTTATATTAATTAAAAATTTAAAAGCTTGCCATCATACGCTGCAAATAATTCGGTGTTTCAGTATATTGTTCAGAAATTGTCCGAGAATAACAATCAATCATAAAGTTTAAGGTCAAATAATTTTAAGCCACTCTTTTGGGTCTCCAAAGAAAAACCCACAAGTGACAAATTTAAATTTTACGTAATATTACGGTTTATTGACGCTTTTCGAAAGTTTTTTTAAAAATAAAGAGTCAGAACATAAAAAATAATTTTTTGAAGAAAACAGCGTGTTATACATAAAAATATTAATAGGCAACATTCGAAAGTTGAAATTAAAAACGTACCAAATGATATCTATTTCGTTGAGAACTTTACGAATTACATAATTCATTATTGAAGGTTTATAACAATCATACAAGTTTGAATTACCAGCGTTTAAAATAAAAAATTTCATAAACGCAGGAATTTTCAGTTTTAAAATGTTTTTTTTTTTTCAAATTGGAAGCTTTAATATTTTAAAACAGTTTTGTTGGAAATGGTCCAACTTCAGCTATCAAGGAATGAACAATTATGTATTTTTATTCGAGTCTTAAGTTTAAATAAAACATTAATATTTCAGTGATTTCGGTTTAAAGTGTTAAAAATTGACGTTCGTAAAGTTTTCTGAACATACAGATTACGAAATTATTCAATCTTCTTTTGAAATGATTTAATTTACATGAAATCAAAGTACAAATTAAAATCTTCATCAGGTAAAGTATCTTTTCTCATTTTGTTTAGTTTACTATAGTATAATAAATCCATGGACCTTTTTTAAATTGGATATGCTTTTTGTGAATTTTGGTATTGGTTTCATGAAAATTTGAATTAGTCGGTTTTCATTAAATCTCCACGTTTCGAGACCCTCTGAGCCAAGAAAAACTTTTTTTACCAAGGTGTATGTCCTTTGTCTGTAGTCTGACTTTTTGTAGGCACGATAAATTCCGAAAAAATGATCAGATTGGATTGAGCTTTGGAACATTTGTTTAAGGCCTAAAAGAAAAGGAAGATTTCGTTAGTAAGCTGTTTTAAATAAAAATTCAAAAAGTTGGAGCATCTTTCAAATGTTTAAAACCGGTTTTTTTTCGACAGTTCAAAATTCTATGTATGGGACGCGTCGTTCTTGTTTTAATGGGGGAAAATAACATGACAAAATAAAAAAATCTAATTTTTGCATTCACCTCCTAATGAGAAGGTATTGCTTAAATGCAAATTATTTTAAATATAGTTTTCTATAGTTTTTGACACATGGAGTACATGATTATACAATAACCAAGTCAAATATTGAGAGCAATGTGGATAATCTTCAGAGTTTTTGTAAAATGTAAATGGCAATTTCCGATCTTTGGATAATAAAAAGCTAGCTTAATGGTATGTTAACTCAAACTACGGAAGAAGTGTTTTTATGCCTTCCTAAAAAGCCCGTGTAAATATTGTAGATTTCAAAGTCCAAAAATTAAAAATTGTTTCATCCTTCAGGGTTTAGTTTGAAGATGTTGAACCTCAAATCTCTTGTCTTACTGCGTAAATTTTCCAATTGCAAATTATTTATATTTACAAATTACAAATTATTGTACACATTCTGAATTCAAAAAAACGTCTTCGCAAATGTGTCGGTCTGGCTGTGCATGTATGTATGTGTGTTTTTCTTTATCGAAAATAATTAAATAAATTTTTTGAGTAAACGACACAATCTACAAAAAAAAATCTACAAAATTTGTTTACTCGAAAGGGGTTAAAAATTAGTTCATAATCATTTTTTGATACATTGCGCAGTTTTTGTTTTAATCTTAAAAAATAAAATAAAAGAATCTAATTTCTGAAAGAACGGCAAAAGCCATGAGAAAAATTAATGAAAAAAGCTGCTCATCCAAGGAAGAGCTGCAAATTTGTCATGAATAATTTTTTGATCGGAAGCGTAGTTCTGGCTTTTTTTCCGAAAAAGAAAATTGAAAATTAAAAAATGAATTTTCTTAAAAAACCACATAAGAGACGAAAAGATGACAAGACAACAGTTGTTCAACCGGAAAACATCTACAAATTTGTTATAAATGTCTTAAAATCACTTTACGCTGGATGCGCATTTTTGGTTCAAATCGAAAAAAACAACATTGAAAATATGCAAATTAAATGTATGGAAAAACGATACAAGATGTAATCAAATGTATACTTACAAAATTGTTTTGATAGGATGCTCACTTTTTCTTTGATTAAAAAAACAGAACAATGAAAAGACATCTGTTTCAATACCAGTGCATATTATGAAGTGCAGTAATATAAATTTATTGAATTGATACATTTTTCAGAGTAGCTGAGAGTGAAATCCAATACAAAATAAGGATACAATATTGAAGTGAATGAAAATATAATGTAGAAAAGTTCGCGTTTTGAACAAGGTCGAGTTCGAAGCACGAGATACGTAATGAGAATATGTTCGTTAGAGCCGAAGAAGCTTCAATAAAAGAGAATTCAGTTTCATCAAATTAAAGTTTTAATTTCATCTGATTTACATTTCCTATAAAATCCGATAATGTCTTGCTGAATTCTTTAAAGCCCCTTGAAAAATAATAAAATTCTTCAAAATATGACATCTTTGAGAATTTAATTAAACACTTTGCAATCTCTTAAAACCTTTGCAATATAAGAAATATTTTCAAAATTCTAATCTTTTAAACGGTAAATCGAACTGCCCCTTATTTTTGATAATATATTAACGGACGTCAGCCTTGTAACAACACCAACGGAACAACGTTTTTATCAAATTCGGACGCACCGGACGGCATCAAATTAGGGCACAATCGGACCTGATTTGGCAAATTTAATGGACTCACCCAGACAGATCTACAAACGGTCGTAAAACACCTTTGGATCGCCAGTCGACGGAAGACAAAACGTGAATTCAAGTGAAATATTGACGTACAGACATGTAGCCATTAAAAAAAAAAAACGTCAGCGTTCGTTTCCTACTGTGAAGGTTGTGCCGATTCTGCAAATCAGCTTGGTACACCCAAAATGAAAAAGGCGAATTGGGCCCAGTGCAGTTCTCTACGAACTGCGATGGTCCACGGAAAGGTGTGAAACTGACAAGTTGAAGGCCTATCTCAAAAACGAGGAATCTAATCCTTGCCCTCTCCTGCCTGTTCTTTGGCAAATAAACGTGTGGCGGTAGCTTCATCCTAACGCCTAGAGATCAATTCTTGGAACGCAAGTATCTTAAACAATATCATCTTTGCAAGGGAGACCTTATCATCAACGAGAAACCGTCCAGTAAAACTTGCGAAAGTGAGCTGCTGCTTTACCCAATAGAGGATACGTTTGAAATCTGCGATATCAAAATTTCATACCAGAGCGACTATTATTGGATCAGGGTGAAGACTTTAGTGGGATCGATTTACTTTCTAGACATGGAGCAGTCAGCAGAATTAATCTGCCCAATGGAAGAATTAATAAAAATTCAGTAATAAAAATTGAAAATATTCAAGCTTGGTTCAGGCTGTAAGGAATTCCGCAAAAATCATTGAACACTTACTCGCATGTCTCATTTTGGATTAGGTTTATTAACAATCCTGGGATGAATTACCTATTTTTTTATCTCAAATCTAAATAGAAATATTAGCCTGTGTCGCTTGTATTAGCAAGAAGTGATCTGGGAGGTATACCACTAGTGACGTCAAACGAATTACTCAAAATTTCGAAGAAGCTGACCCTGGAAAACATTATGAATATGAGTTAGAAGCCAAAAATATATCCAAGAGCTACTAACACGAATTCAAATTAGATCCTTTGCAAGAAAATCATCCAGTGGTCTCCTGAAAAAGCAGCCAATATATCAAAAGTATCGGGGATCCTTGCACACTCCTTCCTTCCCCCTGGCGAATAAGGTGTGGCAGTAGTTCTAAGTTAGGATAAGTCGAATATGAAAACACTTGTGATTTCTTGAATCTTTTGGAATTTTGCAATATGTTTTCTATTATATTTCCTTTAATTTGAATACATTAGAATCAAAACTAGATTAAGTGCGTCAGTTATACAAATGAAAACATTTTTCATCATTGAAATTAAACGTTAAAAGGGAAGCCGAAAAAAAAACATCTTGAATTAATAAGATGGTAATCACTATCCCACAAAATTGAAAAAATTAATAATATTGTACTGCAAAAGCGTCACCATTGGATGTTGATAACAAAATATATTCTTGATTTGGCGTGATACAAAATATACCAATTCCTACAAGCAGACGAATTTCTTAATAGGCGCGATAATATTATCTTCGAAACTCGAGTTGGCGGTTCTTATTTGGTTCGGGAACAAGCCGAATATATCCAAGTTGAACAAGTCCATATCCTAGTACTTCATGAGAAGGAGTCCTTTCCGGAGGAGAAGTGGACCTGGAATGAAGAGAAGGCTACTACAGAGAAGTCCGGGCAGGTGCATTCTGTCTGACACAAGAAGAAGAACCAGGATAGCATTTGCCACTAGGACTCCATTCGGACTCTAGTGAATCGTAATTTGCAAAAGCTTTAATAAAA
>CAKNWT010330711.1:0-11983 GCA_932066315.1 Andricus coriarius | reverse complement strand
AGTTGAATTTTCAACCAGAAAAATAAATTTTCAACGCAGAAGAGTAATTGTCTACCAGAAAGAAAGAATTCGCAGCATAATATGTGAATTTTCAACCAAATAGTTGAATTTTCAACTAGAAATAATCATTCTTCAAATAAAAATATGAAATTTAAAACCAAAAATGGAATAGTTATATTTTTGGTGTAAAAATTTAATTCTCAACAAGACTGAAATGATGAATCTTCAACAAAAATAATGGATTTTTAACAACGTAGTTCTACTTTCTATAAAAAAATATGAATTCTCAACGAAAAATGTAATAGTTTATATTTCAAAAAAAAAAATTTGAATAAAAAAAAACACTTGCATTTAACAAAAAAATACCAAAAAGTATGGCATTGCTACCAAAATAGTTGAATTGAAACCCATTAAAACAACTTTTCAAAATAATAGTTCAATTTCATCCAAGCAGTTGAATTTTCAAATAAAAATAAGAATTTTTAACAAAAATATTCTTTTTTTACCAAAAAAGACTAATTTTTAACAAAATACATTAATTTTCAACCAATTAGTTGAATTTTTAATTTAAAAAAGGCGAGTTTTTAACCAAATAGTAGAATTTGTGAATAAACGACATAAATTTCGTACGAAAAATACAAAAGTAGCCTTTTCAATTCATGAGAATGAACCTTCAACCAAAAATATCTGAGTTTTTTTATTTGGTTCTGTCAATTAATTTTACATTTAATGCGAATAACGAGGAAAGGAGAAAAAGAGAACTGAAATTTAGTGATTGTGAATTCTCTTTTGTTAACGCTCCTTCGGCTTCACGGAACAAAATTTTCATCATGTTTCACGAGAAGAAAGGAACGAAAGCAAGTTTTTAGATATAATTTAGGCAAACAATTTTGTTATTAAATTTTGTTATTGGAATAATTACATTTTCGGTTTAAAAATAAAAAATAAAAATTTTCATCCAAAAAGATAAAGTTTTAAACAAATAGGTTAATTTTGAAACATGAAGAATAATTTTCCACCAAAAAATACATTTTACCAAGAAAAGAGGTGAATTTTTAACTAAAAAAGACAAACTTTCAACTAAATAGTTTAATTTTCAGTTGAGAAAATTAATTTTCAACAACAAAATTTCCTACAAAAAAGACAAACGAATCTTTAACAAAAAACTTTATCTTTCAAGCAAGAAGTTGTATTTTTTCCAGGAAAAAGTTGAACTTTCAACTAAAGTTGTACATTTTTGACTGGAATACTTGAATTTTCAACCAAAAAAGTGAATTTGCAAACAAGAAAATTAATTTTTATACAAAAAGATTAATTCTCTACCTAAAAAGCCTTTTTTAACAAAATACATCAATTTTTAACGAAATATTTGATTTTTTAACAAAAAAGATCAGTTTTCAACATAAAAATTAAATTTGTCAGTTTCAATTTTCGGGTAAAAAATTAATTTTCAACCAAGCTTATAAATTTACAACTAAAATGATGAATCAGTGACTGGAATAGTTTAATTTTCGACTAAACATGAAAATTTTTCAACCTGAAATTGAATGCTTCAATTTTAATTCTTTTATTAGGTTCAACTAAAGAGATGAATTTTTAATTAAAATGTTAGAATATTCATTTGGAATAATGACATTTTCGGTAAAAAAAAAATTATTTTATTTTAAAGAAAAGATATTTTTAAAAAGATATTTAGTTTAAAATATATTCAGGACTTTGAGAAAAATTGTATTTTCAACTGTCTCGATTTATTCCTAAAATTTTGAAAAATTTTAACTGGAATAATTGAATTTTCAAACAAAAAAATGAATTTCCAAGCAAACAAATTAATTTTTGTACAAAAAAATTAATTTTCTACCAAAAAGGACGATTTTTCAACAAACTACTTAAATTTTAACGAATTATTTGATTTTTTAACAAAAGATATCAGTTTTCAACATAAAAATTCAATTTCGCAGTTTCAATTTTCGGTCAAAAAATTAATTTTCAACCAAGCTTATAAATTGTCAACTAAAATGATGAATCATAGACTGGAATAGATTAATTTTCAACTAAAAATGGTAATTTTTCAACCTGATATTGGATGGTTCAATTTTAAATTTTTTATTATGTTCAACTAAATAGATGAATTTTTAACTACAATATTAGAATATTCATTTGGAAAAATTACATTTTCAGATTGAAGAAAAAAAATTTTCTGTAAAGAAAAAACGAATTTGCAACAAAATATCTCAATTTTCAACCGGAGAGATGAATTTTTAATTGAAATGATGAATCTTGAACAAACAAAAATTAATTTTTAATAAAAGAGTTTAACTTTTTACTCAAAAAATAAACTTTGAATAAAAAAAAAAAATGAATTCTAAACGAAAAATCAAGTAGTTGTTATCCCAACCAAAAAAATTAATTTTATCAGAAAGAGTTAAATTTAACCAAAAGAAAAAAGTACTTTTCGACATGATTTTAATGTTCAACTTAAAAAGATTTTATCGAACATAATAGTTTAATTTTCACTTAAAAAAATTAAATAAACTGAATTAAAATTCTCGCGCTTTAAATTATGTAGATACTTTTATTTCAACTTGTCCAAAGTTTACCAATACGGTGGTTCAAAAAAGACTTTTTTGATGTAAAATGAATTTTTAATTGAATTTAAAATTTATGTTAAATAATAATTTTTGTCGCTTAGGAAAACTGGATCTGATGATTATAAATGCTGCCTCAAAAGTGATAATTTTGAAACATGAAATAGTATATTATGCAACAAGGGGCAAAAGTAGAAGATTTTTTCCGCGGGTGAGTTTACTGCCCGAACGAGAATATTGTTCCAGAGGGTGCGTTTACTGCCCGAGCGAAGCGCGGGCAGTAAGCGCCAGAGGGAAAAATATTATCGTAAGGGCAGTATAATCACCCAAGGTTGGAAGATACAATGCTACTAATTGCATTAGTAACATTTCTACCAATTCGGATCAGGGAGTTATGTTTTTCCAAAAATGTAATTGGTTTATTTGTAATATTCATTCAAAAGTGAGAGATAGTAGAAGACTTGGTCTTATTTAGCATATTTAAAAGTGAGAAAGAGGAAAAAATCCTTGCGTAAGTACGCCCCCTATACGAAATTTAATTAAACTCGTACAATAATTATTAAACAATATGCTCAATCTTACTTACCAATTGAGTAAAAGAAAGTTACTGAAGTTATAAAAAGTGTAGAAATAGGAGTAGTCATTACCACAATGTAAAAGAAGCTGTTTTCGGAAGAACAGATTCCAACTGATGAATAATGAAGTAAGCCAGTGATTTCACAATATACATAAGCCGTTACCTCATTGACTTAAAAGAAACTAAGTACGTCAAAGGGCGTCAATGGTCTTTTATGGTAAGCTATTTGTCAACATTTCATAGACTGTTAACAAATTGTTGAAAATTCAAGGCCTAGTTTCTGACAGACATTGACTGTGTGGGTTTGACAAACTAAGCTGTTTGTTTAATATTTCGTAAACTTTTAGACAATTCTAGAATATTGAAAGATTAGTAAACAAAAATTAGGATTTCTGCTTAAAAAAATTAGACGCACAGAGATCTTTATCTTAAAATGTTTCGGTATATGTCCATCTAAGCCCTGAAAAGTTCCAGGCTGATTTATCAATCAGTTGTTTCTTATCAACAAAAAAAATTATTTTAGTTTTAAAGTATAAAATAAGCTTTAAAATGAGCCCTTAGCGAATATTCTGCGAGAAATAGTTTACGAGATATGAATTTGTTAATTATTCATTGTTACAAAAAAAAATCGCTATCAGGTTTTTGCTTTTGGATTCTCAAATTGGATCGTTTTAACTCATAATAAACTTTTCTTTTAATTTCAAAATCCAAAAATTTAGAACAAATCGTTTATAACAAATCGTTGTAATCAAAAAAATTTTCCATACGTAGAGTTGCCAGCGAAATTCTGTGAAATTGTTCATAACATTTATTTAAATAATATTTGTTTGGAAAAAATATATTGCACGTAGGATTTTGGAAAAAATAATATTTAAAAACCGCCTTGCTGAATGGTTATACATAATTTTTTGAGCTTTTTCTGGTAGCTGTAAGTATGGAACGAAAATTATTGTTCGCAACGATTTGTTATGAACAATGTGAAAATTTTTTTTATTATCCTGAAAATACTTTATCTTAAAGATGCACAATCTGTTAGATATTTCAGTGAAATTGGACTCCACAGATTTTTTTTACAGAATAAGAATTTTTTATTTCAGAATAATGTATTCGCAAAAAAAAAGATTGTTTAAAAATGACTTGCTCTAATGTTCATTTATTATTTGTTTAGAACTAAAAAGCCAAAACATGGTTGAAAATAAGAAAAGACAGCAACTTTATAGGGTTATTTAAAGGGAATATTAATCAAAGTAATATTGGGTTGGTGGGTTAGTTTGGGTTCGTTTAGCTTAGTTGTTTTGGTTTGATGATTTTGGTTTGATAGGTTTGCATTGATTGGTTTGTTTTGAGTTTGTGGGTTAGTTTGGGTCGGTGGGTTCGGGTTAGTTGGTTTGGTTTGATTGTTTTGGGTTGATGGGTGTGGGTTGGTTTGGGTTAGTTTCTCTGGGTTAGTTAATTTGGTTTAGTTGGTTTGGTTTGGTTGTTTTGGGTTGGTTTGTTTGGGTTAGTTTTTTTGGTTTGTTTGTTCTGGGTAGGTGGATTTGGGTTGGTTTGGGTTGCTTTCTTTTGGTAAGTTAGTTTGGTTTAGTTGGTACGGGCTAGTTGTTTTGGTTTGGTGGGTTAGTTTGGGTTGGTTTCGGTTAGTTGTTTTTATTAGATAGTTTTGGGTGTGTAGGTTTGGATTGGTTGGTTTGGTTTGTTTGTTTTGAGTTTGTGGGTTAGTTTGGGTTGGTTGGTTTGGGTCAGTTGGTTTGGTTGGATTGATGAGTTTGGGTTGGTTTAAATTGGTTCCTCTGTGTTAGTTAGTTTGATTTAGTTGGTTTGGTTTAGTTGTTTTGGGTTGGTGGGTTAGTTTGGGTTAGTTGTCTTAGCACAATATGAATTTTTTTTATTATCCTGAAAATGTTTTATCTTGAAGATACACAATCTGTTAGATATTTCAGTGAAATTGAACTCAACAGCTTTTTTTCCACAAAATATGAATTTTTTATTTCAGAATAATGTATTCGCAAAAAAAAAGATTGCTTGAAAAATGTCTTGTTCTAGTATTTTTTTATTATTTGTTCAGAACTAAAAAGCGAAAGCGAAGTTGAAAATAAGAAAAAACCGCAACTTTTTAGCTTTATTTAAGGGGAATATTATGTTTATCAACCTTTACTAATTGAAACCTCACTTTAATTTGAAAGTTAAGAATAAGTTTAAAATTTTGCATAGCATTAAATTATACTTTTAAAAATGACGAATTACCCCATTAGTTACAGAAAAAATATAAATTTGAAACATTTATTTAGAAACAAAAAAAAACTATTTAAATAAATACAAATTTTTTAAATAATGGGGTGTTAATATCTGAATAACGTAGATATTTAATAATGAGTGAAATATTTTACATCTGCTCGAAACAAAGAAAAATTGATACCACAGAAGATTAGTAGGAAATTAAAAAAGGAACTCGAACTATGGTCAGAAGTAGATAGTAAATCATATGGTAAGTTTCGTTTGGTTTGTTTGGGTTGGCTGGTCTTGATTTGTTGGTTTGGGTTGGTTGGTCATCGTTGGTTTGGATTGGTTGGTTGGGGTTAGTTGGTTTGGTTTGATTGTTTTGGGTTGATGGGTTTGTGTTGGTTTGGGTTAGATACTCTGGGTTAGTTAGTTTGGTTTAGTTCGTTTGGTTTGGTTGTTTTGGGTTGGTGGGTTAGTTTGGGTTGGTTGGTTTGGCTTAGTTGTTTTGGTTTGGTTGTTCTGGGTTGGTGGGTTTTGGTTGGTTTGGGTTGTTTGCTTTTGGTAGATTAGTTTGGTTTAGTTGGTACGGGTTAGTTGTTTTGGGTTGGTGGGTTAGTTTGGGTTGGTTTGGGTTTGGATTGGTTGGTTTGTTTTGAGTTTGTGGGTTAGTTTGGGTTGGTTAGTTTGGTTTAGTTGGTTTGGTTGTTTTGGGTCCGTTGGTTTGTATTAGTTGTTTTGATTTGGTTGTTGTGGGTTGGTGGATTTGGGTTCATTTGGTTTGCTTGCGTTTGGTGGGTTAGTTTGGGTAATTTGTTTTGGTTTGGTCGTTTTGGGTGGGTAGGCTTGGATTGGTTTGGATTGGCTGGTTTGGTTTGTTTCGAGTTTGTCGGTTAGTTTGGGTTTGTTGGTTTGGGTTAGTTGGTTTGGTTTGAGTGTTTAGGGTTGATGGGTTTGGGTTGTTTTGGGTAGGTTCCTCTGGGTTAGTTAGTTTGATTTAGTTGGCTTGGTTTAGTTTTTTTGGGTTGGTGGGTTAGTTTGGATTAGTTGACTTGGTTTGGTTGTTTTGGGATGGTGGATTTGGGTTGCTGGTTTTGGTTTAGTTTGGGTTGTTTGCTTTTGGTTAGTTAGTTTGGTAGAGTTGGTACGGGTCAGTTGTTTTGATGTTGGTGGGTTATTCTGGGTTAGTAGGTTTGGTTTGGTTTTTTTTGTGGACAGGGTTTCGATTAATTTGGGTTGTTTGGTTTGGGTTAGTTAGTTTGGTTTAGTTGGTACCGGTTAGTTGGTACCGGTTAGTTGGTTTTGATTATTTTATGTTAGTTGGTTTGAATCGGTTCGTTTGGCTTGGTTGGTTAGTTTGATGATGGATGAGAGAACAACACAGCATGTCAAGGAAAATTCTAAACCATTCGTGACTTTAAAAAACTGGTGTATTTTCAGGGTTATTGAAGGTAAACTTCCCACACTTGTTGATATTCAGTCAATGAAGACAAGATATGAGCAGGAATTCAATATTTATCAGAAGAAGGCCAGATATTGTCAATACGCAGCCAATATAGGAACATCATGAGCAAGAATTAGTCAATATCAAGCGAAAGAAGATAAGATATGGACAGGCTGTTGTCAATATTCATCCCATGAAGGCAAGGTATGAGCAGGATGTTGCCAATACATATTGGGATAGTAGGTGTGCGTTCATTCGTTTTGGTTGGTTCGTGCGGTCTAGTTCGTTTGTGTTGGTTCGCTTGGGTCGGTTCATTTAGTTTCGTTCGCTTGGGCTGGTAAGTTTCGATTGGTTTGTTTGGGTTCGCTGATTTTGATTTGTTGGTTGAGGTTGATTGGTTTACGTTAGTTTAGATTGTTTTTGTAGTATGGGTTAATGGGTTAGTTTGGGTTGGTTGGCTTGGGTTAGTTGGTTTAGTTTGGATCTTTTGGGTTTGTGAGTTTCAGTTGGTTTGGGTTAGTTGGTTTGCATTGATTACATGGGTTTGATGGTTTGGATTGGTTCTTTTGGGTTGGTTGGTTTGTGATGACTCGGTTGGGCATGCTTTCATTTGTCAGTTCTTTTGCGTTGATTATTTTGAGTTGATTCGTTTTGGGTTGGTGCGTTCGGGTTGGTTCGCTTGGTTCACTTTGTTTGTGTTAGCCATGATCGACTGCGTCAGCCCATTTAAAAATAAAAATAATCAAGCATATGGAGGAAATCTTTAAAGGTTTGAGACTTTAAGGTTATTCTTGGGTTTTCTCAACAGAAAGAACGAGTTCGTTAATCAGCTATTTTGGACAAAAATTCAAAAAGTTAGAGCATTGTGAACATTTTTGAGAGTAGTTAGTTTAAGGCTTAAAAATTCTATGTACAGCTTTCCATAGTGCTCGGAAACTCGAAAAAAATGAAATATCAAAAATTCAAATTTTCATCGCACAAATAATAATGAAAAATGAAAAATTCCATTTTGCGGTCAAACTATGCAAGATACAAAAAAATATGAAAACACAAAAATTATGCCACCAAACGAGATCTACAAACTTCTTATTGATTACTTTTTGAAAGAATGCTTGGTTTTTGTTTTATTCGTAGACAACCAAATTAAAAATAAATAATTAAATTTTTGAAAAACGACAGAGGCAATACTTAATGAATGTTTAAAAACACAATTGTTTTAACAATTTATTATTATTGTTAATATTATTCTTTTAGAATAATGCTATAAAATTGCAGTTTTTTCAAAAATTTCCACTTTTCATCCAATTTTTTTTCAATTGTGAATTCAAACTAGGCTCCTAAAGGTACTCAAATTCATACTTTTTAAGTTGATACTTATCTAAGGCACATAATTTTTAAAAATTTTGCTAAATAATTTAGATTTTTCATGGAAAATAATAAAAAGATAAAACCGTAAGAAAATTTTAAATCGAAAATAGAACACATATTGATACGTTATAGTTTCAAGATTGTAAAAAATGTATATTTTTCTTAACTTTGTTCAAACAATTAGAAGGCAATATTTTGACAATGGAATCAGACTATGTCGCTCTGAAAATTTCTCAATATGGCCTTCTTCTTATTTCAATAGAGTTAAAAATGTAACATCATCGCGTCTTTTTATTAAACTTTTCTATTTTTAACGTTTTTCATGTTTATAACATTATAACAATTTTTCTATACAGTTATAAATAATTTTCTTTTTACCAAGAAATTAGTTTTTTACTATTGAGTTAGGAAATATCTCGACTACTCGAATTAGTAATTTTTTACTAATTTTGATGGACTCACTTTTGGCTAATTGAATCTGTAAAATTTCACAAACAATTAGTTACATTTTACCAATTTTTATTCAGGGGGAAAAAAGCCATTTTTTCATTCATGTGGTTTTTCGAGAACCTATGAAACAAACTTATCAGGGTAATATTTAAAAAGTAATATTCTATTCATATTCTATAGCTAATTGTAAAGAGAAATGTTGAGTTTTAGCTCGATTCAGCTAATGTTGTCGATTCCGAATAAAATTTACGAAAATACCTTTTTTTCTTATGGGAAATATGTGTCAAACTTTATGGGGATTGCGCCATCTCTGAATACCATTAAAAAAAAAAAAAATTTGCAAAATCACATCAAGTCGAATTGAATTTTAAAATTCTATTAATTTCGGAAAATTTGTTCCTTCAGATTTTGAGCTATTTCTCGTGTTTTCGTGTCGGGTTGGGAATCTGAAACCCTACCTGGATTGACACGTTCCGAAAAAATACAGACTTGTCCCACCCACAGAAAACATGGAGATTCTTTTAAATATTTTGAAACGCTTGTCGGTTCACGAGGATTCACAGGGTGCCCCTGGAGCCAGCGCTGGAGTCCACAGCAAGTGGGATGATGGTCATGGTGAGTTGCGAGATGGTCAGGAAGATCTTACTAATCAAACAGCTGACCAAAAAGAACATTCGCAACAAACGGTAAACAGTGGAACATCAATTGTGCCTGCTGATAATGCTTTGACTAGCATTAGCAGTTTGCAACCAACCACCTCAACAGAAATACCGTGGGAGAGCATCAAGTGGAATGCCACAATGAAAGAGGAATTGGTAAGTCTCTATTATGATAGTGCGAAGTATGAAACAAAAAGGGAAAAGGGATACAACTTGAGGACGAAGTTTGCTGCAGAGTATCCTAACATACAGACAGCTTCAGTAAGAAAACTTATCGGCAAGATAAAGGACATCAGGGTTAATTTTCTTATCACGCAAAGTCAAGCAATTCAGATCAAATGGCAGGTTGATTTGTCGCGGAAAAACGTCGACAATAATCAGATAAAGAAAGCTGCTTCAAAGGATGAAGCAGCGTCAGTTGAAGTTCTAGCTCAACCTTATGATGATCCAGCCCCAACACATCCTCTAGAGGCAGATGGTTCATTACAACCAGAGGAAGAAGCAGAAGTTCAACAACCAAGAAGGCGAATAAAATAAACATAACATATGAACAGGTACCTTATGAGCCTTTATTTTTTGGCAAAGGAACGTGGGCAAAGTTTGATGAGAGAACACCATCGACTACTCTTGCTTAAGTTCCCAGAGATAGCTACAAGAATATATGAACAAAATCTAGCGGAACAAAATAGCTGAATATCTGTGAACAGATTGCTTTCAGCTATTGAAATAGCTGCTATCAAAATGGAAGTGGAACAGCAGCTTCCTATTGATGAACTTACTTTGGAAGACGTGGACAATGAGTACCTAATTTTAGCTGAAGTTATACGTGCTAGGAACAATGTACATCAAGTATTGGTTCCACTAGATCCACATCCGGACATTAATAACGTTGAAATAAGCTGCGAAACATCAGAAAAACTATAGCGGCTTGAAATAAATTTTGGTCATGCTCTATTAGAGTTCAGACATATAGAAGCAACGCAAAGGCATTATCTGTCCAACATGAACATCAGAAATGCCTTCTTTGTCGCAGGAAGAGGTCGACATGTACCATGGAGAATCAGGTTGGACATGGTTATCAACATAGTCATAATCATATTCGCATCCCAATCAGGCAAATGAAAGCAAATGATTCAGCTGAACAAATTCAAAGAATAACCTAATGAGAAATTGATCAGTTAATAAATCAGAGCCTAATTTAAAGTGACTTTACTTAAAAGATGTTCCTGAGCATTAATAAAGAGCGCATTATTAAACTAGATGGAAAGGGTGACCTTTTTTTCATTCTAATGTTTCAAGGGAAGAAATTCTTTCATCAACAAACGTAATTGCCTCTGGGACTAGTTTCTGAAAATCAAACTGTATAGTTACGTTAATAGCTAGAAAAATGACAACATTTGAATGGTCATTCAAAGCTAACATGAAGGTTATGTTTAGTGACATTTCGAAATTCGTATCAAGTGACGTGCTATCCTCATAATGCTGAATTTCAACTCCTTAAATTTAAGAATTAGTCTGTTTATAAAATTAATAAAAATATTTATCACCTAGAGAACTAAAGACTCATTTCTGCCTCACACTATGATATTCATTACTATCATTGTTGCTTGAGTGTGCAGTGATTACTGTAAAAGGACAAGAGAAACTTTGGGTAGCAACAAAATTTTAAAAATAAACAAATATAATAGAGTGGAAACTTAAAAAAATAAATATTATCATTTAGGAATGTCTCTTATTTCCATTATGCTAAGATCTAACTTTGAGAATTAAAATTTAATCAACAAATATTATTAATAAAGATACTGACCACGTGCAGAATCAAGGGCTCGTATCCTGCCTACAGTGATATGATCATGGTCATCGTTGTAGCCTGTTTGTGAGCTTGATGCTGTGAAAGTACAAGAGAAATGTTTTGAGTTTATTGAATCATCAATTATTCATGTTAACTGAGACGGAAAAAATAAAGTGTAATCTTTACCCTGATTTTAGAGTTACTGCTATGATAAAAAAATAGTACGATTTTTTAAACAGAACACCAACAGCTTATTATTATTCAAAATTTATTCCATGCTCTTCTAAGTAATCCCCTCCTGATACAGTACTTTTATGCCACCTATTTTCTATTCTTCGAAACAGTTGTTGAAGTCGATTCCCGGAATGTCCTTCAAAAACTTTGATCCGGCTTGTATCTGTGCAATCGAGACAAAACGATTACCCTAACTGTCTTTTTTTGTTTAGTTTCGGGAATACCCAGAAGTCAACGTTATCGTGATCCAAAAACCAAGAGATTTCTTCCCATAATTCTGGCAAAGGAGCAATAATAATAACAATAATAAAATTCCTTTCCCGAAATTCGAAGAAAAAATAATTGGGGAAATCGTTCTGACTCGATTGAAGAGATACAAGCCGAATCAAAGAAGGTTTCGAAGGACATTACGGAAATCTACTTCAAAAACTGTTTGGAAGAATGGGGACGCGTGCTACCCTACGAGTGATGTAAGATATTTTATTCGAAACCACCATGTGATGAGACTGTAGAGTCCCCAGGAAAGTGAGCATTAGATATCCCTTTACCAAAATGGTACGAGAACCTCTTACGAAGTGAATGTTTCTGATAATGATGATGATAACTGACAGAACATTCTACTGTTTTGTTTTCTACACCCGTCACATCTCTCGAAGA